>JAUCMU010000027.1:3813536-3832545 GCA_032275025.1 Enteromius treurensis | reverse complement strand
CGGATATACAAATGATCAAGTATCTAAATTAAGGTAACTAAAATACATAACTTTAATATCAGATAAATAACTTAAAATTGGAGTCAGATTAAAACGAGGTAAAACCTAAAATAAAATTAGAACTAAAAGTCTAAAACCCCAAAACAGAGAAACTACAAGTTTTTTCCTCAGCGTTGCTAGAAGCGAGATACGCAACATCCGCTACACAAAGTAACGGACCTTTCAGAAACGACGCAGATCGAATCGTCTTACGTTTCACGCATGCGCAGAACAGGAACGTAAGCGTTTTCAGTTTTTCCAGTGTGGATGATCAAGTCTTTGAAAAAAAGATTGAAACTAATAGTGTAGACCCGGAGTGTTTTTACGGGAAAACGCCGTTTTCAAATTTACCCGGGTTAGTGTACACGTAGCCTTAGTGACCTTAGTTTTTGCAAGCAATACAATCATTGCTGACTCCCTCTTATACAAAACCTCAGTATTTACAGAAAAGGACAACTTGTTATCCAAGACGGTAACCAAAAACTTGTAATATTCAACATTCTCAATACCTACTCCATTTATACAAATTTGCTTATACTGAATACATTTCCTCTTAGAGTTAAAGTCAATAGTCATCTTAGTTTCAGACACATTTAGTTTTAAAAAAGCATTCTGACACCAAATTATAAAATCATCAACCACGGGACCTTGTGCAAAGTCCTCCTCACTCAATAAGCTAACAATTACAGAATCGTCAACAAATTTTATAATATGCCTATTAATAAAACTACTCTTGCTGTGCGTTCACACCGTCGCCGGCGAGAGCGTCAAAATTTGCCCTGGCGAACACGACGCTATATAGAGATTTTTGGACGCTTATGACGCTCTGACGTAGATCGAATACTTGTCTTGTATTTAAAGGGGCCGCAAATAAAACAAGCTTGTGTGGACTGACCACACGGAGGGTATAAGTCAACCTCGTTAAATATATTGATTGTGAAAGTAAGAAACTGGTCGTTGGAAAGAACCTTTTTGTAGTACATGTTTTCTTTCAATTTAAAGCCATTTGCTGCAGCTCTCTACAACACATATTTTACGTTTAATCCAATATGTTTTGATATGTCACAATATTCTGCAGCAGTAACAGTTTTGCATGTTCTGGCGCTAAATTCAACTTGAAATTCCCGCTTATTTTTAGAAAATACATAAAGTTAATGCACATTAGAAACTCACCAGGAACCCCAGCAATCTTGGACACCTTGGTCCATGCTTTGTTTTTTTAAATTTATTTATGTCTCCATACGCCATCAATGACACGTCGTAAATTACTGGGAAACCCGCCACAGCAATGATAAACTTCTCCATTCTTCTTCTTTGTTGCTTAATGGCGATCGGCCATGGGAAGTAATAGAGTCGAAACCAAAGTTTACAGGACTGCGTTTTCTGGTATCTGCTCAAGCAGTGGACTTCTACATTCCGATTGGTTGCCACCGAACCGCGTCATAGCTCATTACCACAAAGTTGACCCGATCGCACAGTTACAGTCATTTGTATACAAGATAAATGAAAGAGGAGAGAGAACACATCCAAGGGGATTTGCAACTTGTTTGCTTGAATGATCATATCTACCTCTCTCGCACTACAGAGCAAGTTTACCATTTCAGAAAAGCCATATGAATGCAGCTGATAATAACTTAAAAAAATCCTGAACTACGGTAAACGTTTCGTCAGGACATAACGTAGCAGGAACTGCACAAAAATTATGCATATTTTGTTTTAATTAAAAGAAATCATAATTGAATAAATACAAGTTGTTGGGGCCCTCAGTGCATTTTTTAGCTACAAAGGCTCTGCCTTCTTCTGAAAAAGGGGGCGGGGAGCAGCAGCTTATTTGCATTTAAAGAGACACACATGAAAACAGCATGCTTTGTCTTGCACACAAGAAAGGTGTATTTTCAGCCTGTAAAAATAAATGGAAATATTCTTGGGACACCTGAGGCTTATGTTACATTTTGGGCATAATAGGACCTCTCTGAAACTTGTACTTAGCAAGTTTTATCATTTTGTGATGCAACTCATATGCAATCTACTTACTATGTGTTCCTGTAGAAAACGGCACCTTTAACTCAAGCAGTGAAGCAGAGAGGAAGACGCAGTCCTACTACCTTTCCTGTCTTAATGAACAGCGAATAGAAGAGCTCGGAGCCCAACCACTCATCGGCTTGATCGCAAAGGTAAGTGTTTCTGTGGCGCCCCCTCTGGTGTGGAGGATAAACAGTGCAGACACCGTGTCAGTGCATTTCTGTAATATTTTAACCATTTTTTCTGTGTATTCATATTTATTTGCAGCCATTTTTAAATATGGTAATGCGGGACACAAAACCACCAATTTTGTTGAATGACCTTTGATTTAATTTGATGCTTGATTACGTTTTTTGATTGCTTTCCTGTGCATCTCCTAAAAATAGACTCCTTTATTTGAACTGAACACCGATACTATCAGTTTCTCTCGGTTAAAAATCAGCGAGCCTTGAAATTATGTAGACATTGCTCAGCGAGAGACGTTTTCATGCACTTCTATCTCTCTGAATCAGCCATTTTGAAGAAGAAAGCTCTGAAACTAACCCTCGGCACAGACCTGAAAGATTAATCCGTGTTACAGACACAAAGCAGCGATGTCAAACAGCTCTTCACCTTGCTAATTTTACAGCCTCCCCACATTCAGCTGCCTCCTGTAAGGTTTAAAAGTGGTATGATGAGAAAAAGATGAAGGACAAAATTCATCTACAGTGCCTCTGTCTTTTGAACACAAACGCTGCCCTTGACTTCTATCTTTCTCTCATTCTCTCGCTCTTTTTGTCATCCCGTGTCATCGGGATCACATGGATTGAGCGAATAGTGAGGCAGAAAGCTTAGAATAGTTTTATTCTCAGAGGTGAGACAGATTTAATTGGCTTTAATGAGGTGTTAGCCTGAACTCATCAGAGTCATGTTCCTCAAGTTTTTGCCTTTTTTCACACTTGCATAACTAAACAATTTTGGTCTGGTAATTTGAAAATTAGAATGACATGTCATTCGTACCGCAGCTCTTATTACTTTCATAACTTGACATATTTCAGCAAGAAAACCAATGTGAGTTGGAATTATGGCTTTCTTTCCATATGTGAATAGAGAGAGAAACCTGAATGTGAATTTGCCATCATATCATATCTCAGAGATTTATGTATTTATTCATCCATTCATTTTGCATTCAATTGATTAATCGAATAAAAAGGTTGAAGTGTATATTGTATTAATTCATTCATTTATTAGTTCATTTACTTTACTTCAGCTCATTCACAGTATAAAACAAATGAAGTACTGTGTGTTAGGTAATATATCTACAGACAAAAAAAGATGATTCACTGTATGTGGGCATTTGTTGCCCCCACGTTTTTGCTCCAAGCCTTGGTTTAACATTTATACATGTGGTGGACACATTTTTCTAAAAAATTATGAAGAATCATGCACGGTATGAAGAAATACATTTCTGATTTCATGTAACACAACAAATAGTCTTTTTGCCAAAACTGATGTTTATGTGTGTGTGTAGATAGGGGGCTGGAATATCACAGAGTCCTGGGACAGAGACAACTTTCTGGACGTTTTAAAGATAGTTTCTGGACCGTACAGAGCTCAGCCCTTCTTCACTGTCGGTGTCAGCGTTGATCCCAAAAACTCCAACAGTAATGTCATTCAGGTACTTTTCCTTGCTGTATTAAGTTTAATAAACTCTCTGCTGAAAGGGTTTGTTTGATTTTATTTGTTGTATTTATCCCATCTCTTGTGTTTGCTCACCTGTGTAAACTTCCTGTTTCCTTAGATTGACCAATCAGGGCTCTTCCTTCCATCCCGAGATTATTACCTCAACAAGACCAATGAGAAAGTATGAAGCAGAACTTAACGTCTCAGTTTAGCTTTGAGTCTTTTGCAGCTTTCAGTCCATGTCTAATGCTGCCTGTGCTGGTTTGTGTGTGTTCAGGTGTTGAAGGCGTACCTGGATTACATGGTCGAGTTGGGATTGCTGTTGGGAGGAGACAAGAATTCCACCCGAGTTCAGATGCAGCAGATTTTGGACTTCGAGACGGTGCTGGCTAACATCACAGTGCCCCAGGACGAGCGGCGGGACGAGGAGAAGATCTACCACAAAATAACCGTAGCTGATCTGCAGGTGTGTGCGGCCTCTTGAGGGATTCACTGGGTTTGGAGAAAATTTTGCGGTAAACACATAAGAGTGTGCCGATGAGGCTCAGAAATTCTGTGCTTTTTATTAATCATTACAATGAGTGTATTTCATACATGGTGCTTATTAAAGGTGTTAAAGAGAGTTCACACAGGAGCAGCATACAGTTGTCAGTCCTGTGTTTTGGATGGATAAACATATTTAATTTACAGGTGCGAGTCTCAAAATGTCTCGTTCACACAGCAGCTTATAGTTGTGTTTATACTTCCGTCTGTATGAAGGTGCAACGGGAGTCTAGCCAGTATTCCTTACCAGTAACCATAGCGACAGTGACCGTAATGTCAAAAATGGAGATGTCCATAGAAATGAGTCTTATCACTTTCTGTTATTATACAAATTATCCAGACCCCTTTGAACGGGTGATAGCCGTTACACTTCGGAAGACATGAAATAACGTGCACGTATTCGCAATAAGACGTCCCTCAGACGGCTCCAGGAGTGAATAAAGTTCTCCGGTAGTGAATCCATGCGTTTTTGTTCAATAAATATTTCAAACTTAATTGCCGTGAGATCAGGTTGGATGGACACATATTAGATAGATAGATAGATAGAGGGGGTGAATAAAGTCCTCCTGCAGCAAATCCATGTGTTTTTGTAGAATAAATATTTATATTTGAAACTTAATAAGCACTTTTCTCTCACGTCTGCTGAGGAAACCGGAAGCGGTCCCGGTGGACGACGTAAGACGTATGTGTCGTGTGATAAGTGACGAGTGCGGAGAGAGAGCAAAACAAAATGCCTGTCATAAATTAGAAGCATAAACTGAGGATTTGTAAAGAAACATTTTGGAGGAGACTGGTTTTCCTTTGCTAAAGTAATCTATCCATCTATCCTCTATCTATCTATCATATATCTATCTATATATGTATCTAATATGTGTCCATCCAACCTGATCTCACGGCAATTCGTACATATTTTACAAGCTGGCTAAATCGTACGAATTTTTACGACCTCACTCTTATGGATTCATACGATTTATTCTAAATTGTACGTATTTTACGAGATGCCAATTCGTATGAATTTGTACGAATGACCTTAACTTAACCCCGCCCCTAAACCTATCCATTACGTTGTTTTTGACAAATGTGAGGTCGTACGAATTAGTCCGAATTGGCACAAATTTGGCACCTCGTACGAATATGTACAAGTTGGTCGTGAGACTGTGTTGGTCCATCTCATTCTCATCTTGGCTCAATAGAACACAGCCAAATCTCTATTTTCCTTCATCCTTCTCCGCATATCAGTATTCATTCTTTTGTGTGTGTCCTCTGGCTTTTCCCTATCTTTTAATTATTACGACTTTTTTCTTTGAGCACCTGCGTTGTTTTGCGAAGGCTCCTGTGATTTCCGTGGCAACAGTTGCTGAGCAACTGTACAGTGAAGCAGTGAGGTGGAGGGGTGCTGATTAAATGATGCCTGTTGTCAGTATCAGGGGTTCACCAATCTATATGCATCTTTCAAACAAATCCAATTTTGTCTATAGTTGTTTTACACGATAAAACAGACATCAGTTGATTATGTAAGTATAGAATTGTTGCAGTTTTATGCTTTATGTTCATTCACTTCAGATTCTTGAGAAATTTGTAAGAAAACCATTTCACATAACTTCTACAAAATTACCAGTTCCCACCACTGAAGCCTGATCCATTATACATTCATAACACAGTTTTTGTGCGTGTGATGAGCAAACGTCTCTGGCAGCTGTGCAGCTCAGATGTGTGGTGACACCCAGGAGGATTTGGCTTAAATAGCCAAGTTCTTATTTGAGAAAAGTAAAAAAAACGAAAACAACATTGGCGATGTCATTTTTAGGTTCTATGATTTGTGAATTTATAGAAGCTCTCTTTACTCATCTTGCTCGCAAGAAATAAAAAACCCAATATACTTTTTTTTTTACTTTAGCACAATGTGCTGGAACACGAGTAATTCAATAATAAAGAGCTCTCCCCACACTTAGTCTCATATTAGTAAAGATCCTTTTACACAAAGATTTATGTTACTGTAAAATGCATTGTTTCCTGCATTTACTGGTAAATGGATGCTTTTCTAGGAACCGGTGTGTCCTGTGATCAGTTAAAGATAGATCCGTAGCAGTCTGTGTTAAACGTACAGGAGGACTGATGTATAAAGTGAAATACTAGTTAATTTAGCTGGCAGTCCTTATTTTAACAGAAAAATACATACTTTGGTGTTTGCTTGCATGAGTTTAATTTATATATTTTTTTTTTTCTTTTCTTTTATATCAACTCTCATTAGCCATGACTTGGAGCAGTAATTTATGCAGAGCAATCTCAAGGGTTCACTTGGTTTTGGAGTTTATTAAAAAACAACAACACAGCTTCTCATAACCATAAGAGAGAAAACAGTCCATTTTAGTCAGCTAATCTGTTTTCATCTACAGTGGAGATGAGGGCTGTGTGTGTTTGCGATGGAGGCCTGTGCTGTATTACACCCAAGGGCAGACAGGCTAGAATTGCATCCAGGATTCAGGAATGCAAACATGCGGGTTATTGGTTCTAGCCTGCTGATTATTTGAGAATTTTGTGCGAGAGCGAATCTGAGCACGCATTCTGTGTCCTTTTCTTGGCTGAGAGAGAAATCATTTAAGGGAAAGGATTGAGACTAGCAGAGCTCTCACAGCCAAGGTTATGGAAAAATGAAGATTGATCCAAATTAAAAGGAGCACTCCATATATTGGTGGCTTATGAAAAGATTTATTGAAGTGCATCGCCGCTTCACGAATACTTCTCACTTGATTATCATAACTCCCGCTCCTGAAGCTTTAACTGGAGAGTAAAATAATTGTGATTTAAAGTCACCTTGTGAGATATAAAGTGACAATTTTGAAAAATACAGTTGCAGTTAGAAAAATTGTGCTGTCATTTAAAAAGCCACATTTACAATAAACAAACTAGCACCTTATTTTAATGTGTATTTTGAAGTATCAGATATGTACAGTAATGTATCAAAAGCTTGACTGAAATATTTTGCTGTTGTGTAATGCTGCATCCACATCAACAGGTGTCAGTGGTGGTGCAGGCCGGTTCTTACTTTTTTTGTTTTGTTTTGCTTTTGGGTGCCAAAATGGCCCTAAAATTGATATGGACCCTTGATGAACCCTTGCAATGGACATAAAATAATATTGTAACATATAGGACCATTTTCACGAGACTTTGATGATGCGTTAACCATCATCAGCATCCCAAATCCTCAAAATTTCACTTATACAATATGTATACTTTTTAAATCATAGAGGGGTTAAAAAAATAGTTGAAGGAGTCCTATGATGTTCCTGAAAAGAACATTAGTTGTTCTATTAGGTGTAATTCAATGTGTTTAAAGTGCAAGAAGAACATAAAGAATAAGAGCTTGTAACACTCCAGACAGAAAACTTTCTCTTTAACCCGTGATGCCGTTTGTGTCTGTGGTAGGTGCTGGCTCCGGCAGTCGAGTGGCTGGACTATCTGAACTTTGTCCTGTCGCCGCTGGAGCTGAACGACACTGAGCCTGTGGTGGTCTACGCTAAGGAATACCTGCAACAGGTTTCGGATCTCATTAACAAGACGGACCACAGGTACAGCTGTCTCTATGATTACTGCTAATCAGAGTTCAGGAAGAGGACGTCGCCTCAGAGACGTCTCTTTAGATTGTGTATCAGAACATTCAGTGCTAATAACAGCCTCTCTCTCTCTCTCTCGCGCTTTCTCTGTTTCTGTCTTCCTGTCTGAGAATATTAATAGGCCTAGATTTATTTTTACTGCTTCTTTAACACCGTCTCTCTCTCTTTACCTGTATAAATAAATGAATACAGATGCAGAAACGTTCCCGTTTTTAGATATGTGGATGTGTTTTTTTCTCTTTCTTCCCCAGTCTTTTGAATAATTACATGATCTGGAATCTGGTCCAGAAAGGAGCGTCCAGTCTGGACCAGCGCTTTGAGAACGCTCAGGATAAGCTGCTGGAGAGCCTCTATGGCACTAAGAAGGTGTGTGTCGTTGTACTATGTGTTAAACAAATGGAAGTGATAATTCTGCTGTCATTTATTTGCTCACCTTCATGTTATTTCTAGACTGAATGACATGCAATAGAATAGAGGTTTATGGGGACTAGGATTGTCAAGCTTTGGAGAAAAAAAAAACATCTTATAATACTACAACATTACATTGCGTGCTTTGTGTGATTAAGCATGAATTTTAGTCATTATTCACTGAAAATCTCTAATTCTTATTTGTGTTAATGCATTATCAGGCTTGAGTCAGATCTTTAGTGCATTTCCAATGCGAAGCAACCATATGGCTTCAAACACCTAAAATATATTGTCAGAGTAGACTAATTTTATACATATATTTATGGTCTGTTCCAGTTCCCATTCACCTGCATTGTATATATTAGACTAGAGCAAGGAAGAATAATAATATAGAATCAAAGTCACCCCTTGTGACACTTGATTTTAGTACACTTTTAATAAAATAAATGCTTATTATGGAAATAATCCACTATATAAATTAATAAATTTCTATCATATGCAGTTAGTTGCTTTTTAAAGCCACTTAAGAAAGACTTAAGTATGAATTTTTTTAGTAATGTATTTAAATATTTTTGTAATTCTGTATTATTACTTTAAGAGTAATATCAAACAACAGACGACAGTTAAAACTAAATAAGTGTACTTTTTTAAAGTGTTTAAAAGTGTAATTCAATACTATGAAATCTACTTTTTAAAAGGGCTCATCTGAAATTGACCTTTTATTTTATTAACATTACTCCAGTCTAAAGTAGTGACGGCAAAAACATTTTTGGAAACTGCAGTACTTTTTTTTTTTTAATTCTTTGATGAATAAATAGGTTATAAACAACAGTATTTATTAATAATATAAGTTTTTTATGACAATATAAATCTTGCTATCAGAAGTGATCAATATAACACATTCTAGCTGAATAAAAGATTTAACTTCTTTCAAATAAAAAAATAATAAAAATTTACTGAGCCCAATCTTTTGAATGGTAGCGTATATTGTTAGAAATTATTTCTATTTAAAATAAATTCTGCTCTTGTTAATGTTTTATTCATTAAAGAATCCCCCCCCCTCACAGGTTTCAAAAAAATATTAATCAGCACAACAGTTTCCAGCAATAATCATAAATCGGCATACTAGAATGATTTCTGAAGGATCATGTGACATTGAAGACTGAACTAATGACGCTAAAAAATCATCTTTTCAGCAGCGTCACAGGAATAAATTAGATTTTAATGTATATTAAAATAGAAAATTGTTATTTTACATCACAATAATATTTCACAATATTATATTTTTTATAAATATTTTAAAAAATCTTACTGTTTCTAAAGTTTTGACTGGTATATGTGTGTGTGTGCTTTTTAAGATTTAAAGTACGCTACAAGTGCAAAGTTAACACAATTAGGCACAGCTTTTCATAAGAGACATGAGGGTTGAGCAAATCTTGACAGAAAAACAAAGGAAGTTTAGAACTTTTAAAACTTTTTCTTTAATGAAAGAGTTCACAGTTAACCTGCATGTCATTTGTCAATATGTCTGTTGGATATTCAGTCGTGTACTCCGCGCTGGCAGACGTGTATTGGGAACACAGATGACACTCTTGGTTTTGCTTTGGGTGCTCTTTTCGTCAAAGCCACTTTCGACAAACAGAGCAAAGAAATAGTGAGTCACATACAACCATATGTCATGTTTAGACTAAAAACTACTGTATATGTATTTGAAAACGCTTAAGTACTGTTTTATGAATGTTGAACAGAAAGTTCCTCATGTTTAATTCAGACTCTCATTGGTAGCGTGTGTTTGCCACCATGTGGCAGCAGAGTAAATGACACAGTTCTTAACCCCATCTCTCTGTCATAACGCAGGCGGAGGGGATGATCAATGAAATCCGCACAGCTTTCAAACACGCGCTGGATGATTTGAACTGGATGGATGAACAGACCCGACAAGCTGCCAAGGACAAGGTGAGCGAGAGTGAGAATTACAGAGACAGCAGCTTTGTCTGGGATTCAAGACTGCAAAAAACAGCTTAGCTGTAAACACTTTGCGTTGCTTGCCAAAAAATCAGGAAAGTGTCTTTTCTGGCTCTAGGCGGACGCCATCTACGACATGATCGGATTTCCAGACTTCATTCTGGATTCCAAAGAGCTTGATGATGTGTATGACGGGGTAAGTCAGCAAATGTCTTTTGTTTCAATTTTAGAATCACAAACTTTTTTCAGTTTTAAATGATTTAGCACGATTGAAAGAAGCGTGCATGCTGTAAATATTTCAGATAATAAGAATTCCGCTTTAGTGATTAAACTGAATAACATTAAATTTAACGGTACCATTCAAAGATTTGGAGCAAGTCCTTTTGTTTTTCCTTTCCTGAAAAAAATATTGCAAAAAAAACAATACACTGATCAAAACCAACAGCAAAGACGTTGAAAAAAAATGTAAAGAAAAACATTTTCACATAATCTTGGGGAAAAAAGTATCAGTATCACAGTTTCCACAAATATATTAATAATAATAAAGGTTTCAGCTAATTAGCAATGATTTCTGAAAAATAAGGTGGCACTAAATACTAGTATTAATGCTGAAAATTCAGCTTTGATCACAGCAAAAAAATGAAATTTAACAATATATTCACATTTATTTTAATGGCTGAGAAGACTCAAATGAATCATACAAATATGTTTATTATATTATATTATATTATTGATTAAATAAATAATTTTTATACATTTTTATCAATATTTCAAATGTACCAGCTAACAGGTAACGTGATGCCTTATTGTTTTTGTTTGTTTTTGTAGTATGAGGTTACAGAAGACAACTTCTTCCAGAATATGATCAACTTCTATAACTTCTCAGCACGAGTGATGGCAGACCAGCTGCGCAAGCCGCCCAACAGAGACCAGTGAGTGTAAGAGTGTGTGTTGAGACAGAAGCGTGTGAAACAGCTGATGGCTGATTTCTGACTCCCTGTAGATGGAGCATGACTCCACCCACGGTGAACGCATACTACATGCCCACCAAGAACGGCATCGTCTTCCCCGCCGGCATCTTACAGGCCCCCTTCTACGCCCAGGATCACCCCAAGTGAGCAGACATGCCTGCGGCAGTTAGCACATCACTAACAGACCTGCTAATCTCCCTGAGGTTTAGATGACTCTAATGATTTGTGTGTCTCACAGAGCTTTAAACTTCGGTGGCATTGGAGTGGTGATGGGACACGAGTTAACTCATGCCTTTGATGACCAAGGTTAGCACACCTTCATACGCGTTTGTCTTCCTCTTACTTTTTCCAACAAGAAATCCAAATTTAGCTTCAGTTAATAACATTTCCTTAAGCTCAAATAGTAGAGCGTGGTGTTAAGATCATGTGTTTGATTCCCAATGAGACAAGAGCTGATAAAAATATAAAAACTGTAACTTGAATGCGATGCAAGTCGCTAAATGTATACATGTAAATGTAATCATCCTCCCCTTTCCCCCCTATAATAATACAATAATGTAATAGATTTGGAAATCACGCACTATAAAAGAGTCAAGACTAAAGGTAATGTTTTTTGACACTTAACTGCATATTCATTGCAATTCATTTGAAATAGATGAAAACATAAACACATATTAAGCGCAAATAGTGCAGCTCTTGACCCACCTAAAGGCACAGCTCACCCAGAAATTAAAATTCTGTCATGTATTCACCCTCAAGTTTTTTTAATTCTGTTCAACACAAAAGAAGATATTTTTAAGTATGTCGGGAACCAAACAGCCATTGACTTTCATGGTAGGGGAAAAATACCAATAGCTCCCAGTAACTGTTTGTTTACCAGCTTTCTTCAAATAACTTTTTGGAAATATATGAAGGTGAGTAAATGATGACAGAATTCTCTCTTTTTTTATTTGAAGTATCCCTTTAAGTGCTTCATCTTCATGTGTAATTGTCATAAACTTGTTAACTTAGAACTAAAGTAGAAGCGTTCATGCTAAACTTAAATATAATTTATTATCATTTCTATTGAAACTTGTATATTATATCAAATCATATACTTTTATACCGATAACATTACAATTTAGTGTATTTAAAATATAATCATTTTAAAATGTCAGTTTCAGTGTCCTCATTTGTAAGTCTCTTTGAATACAAGTGTCCGCTAAATGACTAAGGCTTAGTTCACACTGCAGCCTAAAGTGGCCCAAATCCAACATTTTTGCCCAAATGTGACCCATATCTGATTTTCTTATGATTTTCTTCAAATCAAGCCCTGGCCACTTTGATAAATCGAACACATATTGCAATGTGACTTTATTCTGAACTGCCATGTTGCATTACATGCATGCGTCATTGAAATATGACAGACATCACAATTATGCTCTGGAGGAGGCGGGAAGATTAAAATCGCATTTGCAGACAACTTTGTTTTTTAGGCTCTGATTGCACATTATCTCGCTAAAACACACGCTAACACATGTAGCATTCGTTTTGTGTTAGTTTAGAAACAACAGTCACAAAAATGTCTCTCTTGAAGTTCCCTCAGATTTCATAAGTATAAATAACTCTTTAATTGTGTTCCACAGGCAGAGAGTATGACAAAGATGGAAACCTTCGGCCGTGGTGGCAGAACTCCTCAGTAGACGCGTTCAAGAACCGCACCGAGTGTATGATCGATCAGTACACCCAGTACACCATCAACGGAGAGCACATCAATGGCAGACAGACGCTGGGAGAAAACATCGCCGACAACGGCGGCCTGAAAGCTGCTTATCACGTAAGTCACGGTCTTAGCTTTTATATTGGTTAGAAAAAAACATATGTACATACAACAAGAGGTGCAAGCTGAATCTGAGGAAATAAAGCAGACATTAAGCCCTAATCTGGACTGTCTGCCAGACTTAAACTCTTTCTCACATGCCCTGTATTTTTAGAGGTTTGTATGGGCACTCAGGTTATTTATTCATATAATAATTTAAATGACTGGCCTGAGAGTGAATGTCCACCATAGAAGTGGGAGGTCATTTAAAGCCATTAGAGGAGGAAGTTACATTTTATAAAATCATCCCATAGGAAATTTCCTTTTGAATGTTCTCTGACGATGTGGTTGACGAGGCTCCCTCTAGTGCTCGATATAGATATAAACCATCTTCAAGCTAAAGCAAGCATCGCGGTTAAATGTAGCAAAGATAATGCCGACTGATTCGGAGATGTGTTTGTTTTGCAGGCGTATCGCTCATGGGTGAAGAAGAACGGTGAGGAGAAGAGACTCCCAGCTGTCAATCTGACAAACGACCAGCTCTTCTTCGTAGGATTTGCACAGGTATGAAAAGACACATATAAATCAAAAACGTTTGCTGTAATAGTAACAAGTATGATGTGACAAACCCGCTGTGTAACTGCAAAAGAGATGCTGAGAGACTAAATACTAACCTTAACATGTTTGATTAATGCATTTTCTAAATAAAATTATTTTTTTTTAAAGATTTATAATAATAAAATAACACTTGCTACAAATAAGGTTCTACACGTTGAAATACGCATTGACATACATGAACATGCTTTAGGTGTTATTACGCATTAAGAACTTTTTTTAAAATTGTTGTTCAGGTTAATAGATTTAAATTATAATAGAAAGTATTAATTCATATATGCATATACTGCTTTAAGAAAAATGTAATTCAGATTTTTTTGACGTTTTTGAAAAATGTTTCTTATGATATGTGCACCAAAGATGCATTAATTTAATGTAAAAAATACAGCAACAATAGTAAATCATAAGTTGAAGTTCTGATGCTGAAAATTCAACTTTGATCACAGTAGTAAATGACATTTATTACATAAATTACAGTATTGCAAAACTATATTAACTTAAAAATATATTGCTATATTAACTTGATTCTTTATCAAATATAAAATGTTAATATTTGAAGATTTTATGTAGAAATTATTTAGGTTAAACATTATTGTGAAAAGTAAATTGTTTTGTGTTCAAATATATACAAATGGTTAAATCAATTCAATTCGGTAATATAACAAAATGTAATTATTATTAATGCATACTAACATGCTCTAATTTTATTTAAATGAATAGCAATTAATATTAACTAATATATAATACAAATCATATACAACCGTATTGTAATGTGTCACCAATATTCTGATGATATTTAAAAAGCAAATAAGGCATACTTGGTATAATAAGGTATACTTGAGCTATATTTACATGATAGCACGGCCTCCTTTTCCATACAGCAGTGATAAAAGCTCTGATTGTAAAAACATGTTCTCAGATGCACATTCCTCTGGCTCTCCTCCACAGGTGTGGTGTTCAGTCCGGACGCCAGAAAGCGCTCACGAGGGCCTGATGACGGACCCTCACAGCCCCCCCAAATACCGCGTGATCGGCACTCTGTCCAACTCGCCCGACTTCACAGAGCACTTCCAGTGTCCGCTGGGCTCTCCCATGAACTCAGGCCACCGCTGCGAGGTGTGGTGAAGCGTCGCCCCGCCGGACACCAGCACGCTTGCACAGACCTGCCCGGCCAAAACCCGCTCAATGGACAGACAGCTCTGGCACTTTGTCAAGCGCAGTTTTTTATTTATGTGCTCCGAGTACTTATTTGAGGAGTGGGGCTGAAAGCAGGAGGATGAAGCGAGCGCCTGGCAACGTTAATGTTCGACCCATATCAAATTCTCCTCCTCCTCCGCCATATCAGACTTGCTTTATTTATTTGTTCGCTGGACTTGGGGGGGCAATAAGACGCCCCGTCCCACGCTTACACGTGTGTTTGTGCGCTTCTTACCTTGATTTACAACAAGCCTGATTCGCGGTCTTCTGATCTGGAAGATGCGAGCACTGCAATAGCGCAGGGAAATCCTCGCAGGAAATGTTAAGCTCCATCTGCGATGACTTCACAGGAAGTTTCACATTCTCGCGGTGACCTCACAGGAAGTGCTGAACTGCATCTGTGACGCCCCGCTCCCCCAACCCTACAGGAAGGATGAAAGCCCATTTCCCAATTGTGATTTCATAGAAAGGCTATCGAACGACAGGGAGAGCCACTGTTTGTTCGTCCGATCCTGCGTGTCATGTTTTGATCTTGACAAAGTTGAAATGAAATGTTCATTTTGAACTGCTTTTTGCCAAAGAACAATTTTAGGTTTGTTCCTTGTGTAAGTGAACGTGGACGTCCGCACCACTTCGCCTTCAGTAACTCCATTCCAGTGTAACTCCGCTGTGTTTGCGGTTGTGTGAAGGATGTGTTTCCGTCTCCATGTCATGCTTAACTTTGTCAATTCTGCTGAAGTGTTGTCATGCTGCGTTCTGAAAACCATTAAAAGGGTGAATCTCATCAGTGTTTGTGTCGTATTTCACTCCATAATGTCTTCATAAGAATATCCAATTTCGCCATTGCCAGAGTTTGCAGCAGCATAACTGTTTTCAACTTTGATCATCAGAAATGTTTCTGAGAAGCTTATGATCTTATTCGAAATGAAATACCATGTGACACTGAAGACTGGATGCTGAAAATTCAGCTTTACATCAATTCAATAAATTACGTTTTACAATATATACAGTATAATTCCTAACAATTGATTTTGTCATTTTGGACTGAAATATGACACATTCTTGGCGTTTCTTGAGATTCACCCAAAAGCCTTCTTTTATTCCCAGCATGCCCGATGTGTTTCAAGGAGTTGCATCAGACGTCTTTTTTTTTTTTTTTAATTGCTTAATAGCTTTTTCAGTTGCTGTAAATTGACCCTGCAAGTACATTTTAATCTGAATGTTTGTGGTGTTGGACTGTGTTATAGACCAGTTTTTCTTCTGAATCTAGCTTCTGCTTCCCTACAGCAGAGCAGTTTTGTCGTTTGATGTATTTTGAGTGCTGCTGACTTCACCTTCTGTTGGTTTTTGTTTGTTTGGAACCAGAGTTCAATTGCACCATTATAAAAGCTCAAGCTGTATGTGTTTGGCATCGTATTCCCACAGCTGGCATAATTCAACTCTATTTTTTGCAAAGCTAGAGGCTGAGAGGGCTAATTAGCTAAGATTAAGGTTAACTGCTAAATGTTACGTCCCCGATATTCACAGATTCAAGCTGTTAACAATCACTGTACATATTGTGACGTGCACATTTGGTGAAGGAATAGGTAACCCAAAAAGGAACATTTTATATGCCGTATGCTGTAGTTGGATGGAAAAGAGCAGCATGAGCATTTGTTGAAATATCTTCTTCTTCTTTTTCTTTCATACCAGTTTGTATGAAAGCTTGTTTCTGCCATGGAATACAATAGTAAAAAGGTTAACGGTAAATGCAAAAAGTTTGTAGTCTCACAAATCTCTGACTTTTTTTCTAACAGCAAGTATATACAGTGTATATATATCACAATTGGGACTTTTCTTTTCTGAGTTTATAACTCTATATATTGGAAAATAAAGACACAATCACTGGCTATTCTGTGGCAGAAATAATCTTCCATAGGTTTGGACTGACATGAGGTAAATTAAAAATGTTCAATTTTGGGTGAATTATTGCTTTAACCACTTAGGGTTAGGTTAGCTCGCCTCCTGACTTCCGCTTTGTATATTTATCAAATACCATTACTGTTAATAGGCTCCACGAGGACTGTGGGGCAGATGCCAGTCTGAAGTTTTGCCATGGAGAGGCATTTGGTTTTGGCCTTAATAATTAACTGTAGACTTACCGAATACAATGTACATATATAGACTTAAACATATTTCAAGTTCAAACAACAAACTTGAAATGTTTCAAAGCCTTTAAATACCATTTAAGTGTGTTGTATACTTATTTGCGACTTGAATCTCAAATAGAAAATTGCCAATTGAGAATTCCCTTTTGAGAGCTGCAAGAGGGTTTTGACTTATTATCTAAATGTTTGTGCTGGATGAAAGCCATTTCTCACGCTTTGGCTGGAGTGGAATGGAGGTATTTATCATATTCTGACACTGACACGTCACTTTTAGTGTTTCAGAGAAGCTGAACTTTTACATTTTTCAGAATGTCATTAAATGTGCCACACACCTCATTCCGTTCAGGAATATGGGATGGAACAGGGTGATACTGTCCACCTTCTCGCCGTTAAATCCTAAAACTCTCTTTATGAAATCTAAATCTTTATGGAAATGTTGCCTTATTTAATTTATAGAGTGTACGTTCACCATTTACTCGACTGTAGTTTGTTGTAATCTTTCTTTTGTACTGATGCCATTGATTTTTGAGAAGTTACACAGTCTTAGAGTTGTTTTTCATTTTTGTGTTTTTATTTTTATTTTTTTCAAATGAGACAACATTCCCTGAAATATTAGTTGACTAGGGGAAATGCGTGTAGTGCAGCATTTCACCTAGAGAACTGTCAATGAACATGAAATAAAGGATATATATTATAAAAGGACGGTTTCAATTGTTTTTATTATTTTAATTTTGTTATTGTTGAAATATATTTGGTGTAACTGATGGAGGTAATACAGAAAAAAGTGCACTCTCTTTAAAAAAGGTAAAAAAAACAACGACACCATTTCATAAGATGCTAATACAGTATGTACTTTTAAATGACACATATGTACTTTTACAGTACTAATATGTACCATTTACGGGTGAATAATGTAAATATGTTTTAGCTTTTGCACTGCTGCCACAGTACCACATCACAGCTTTTTAATTTTTTTTCTGAGAGTGTAATGTTGTTTTGTTTCTTTGTTTTGAAAGTGACTTTTCATGATGTTTCTGCCATGATACGCAAAATTTAGTTTTGTTACATTTATAATTTAAATAAATAATATACAATATTTTAAGTTAGAAGCCAAGAAGCATGTTAATAAATATGCAAATATTATTAATATGCTAAAATATTAACAAATATAAATGAAATAAAACAAATAAATTATCCACCACATACATATATGCATATACATAATATACATATACATAATATGCATGCATGTGTGTATTAAAATAGATATAACGCAGCACACACATATATATAAACAAAAACTGTTATTTTGGATGTAATTATTATTTGTCCAACTAAAAAGCCCGTAAAGGTGGTTTGTTCAATAGCGATAAAATACAACCCATCAAAGCGTATACTAAAATTGTGCCCTTATCAGCAGCAGAACATTCAGGGTTGGTGTAGCTCAGTTGGTAGAGAGATGCGTTATAAGACTACAGTACACTTGATCATGTGATCTGGATTCAAACCTGAGGATGCACATGCTCGTAAAATCCTATAAATCATGATCATTTTGCACAATTTTTGTAACAGGTAGGTTCAGGGGTAGGTTAGTGTGGTCATTCGTACAAATTAAACCTAGGAAAATATGTTTTAATCAACGTGAGATTGGTGTTAAAACTACACACTGCATTTAAACAAAACATGCACAGTCATACGTCATTTCAACAAAAAAAAAAACAACAACTCTAGGTCATCTGTGCAAGTACCTTATTACGACCCATATTCACGTTTTAAACATAGTTTTCTAAAACTCGTTTCGGGTGGAGGGCGCGAAGGCTCACCCCTATTTACGATCTTCGCCCTCATTGCCAATTATTCTATTACATCCACCTTATAAAATAACCAAGATCCACTTCCCTTGGCTATCTCCATCTTAGTATCCGGATTCTACCATGTCTGACCAACACAGCAGCTCCGCTTCGGAATCTGACTATGAGGACGCGCTTCCTCTCCCAACACCCGCCGCTACCACCTCGGCGCCCGCCG
>JAUCMU010000027.1:3707687-3725952 GCA_032275025.1 Enteromius treurensis | reverse complement strand
GCAAATCGGTCTCTCTGGCGAGTTCCCATATGTAACGTCTCCGTTCCCTCCTTCAGGGAACATGGGTTACGATAGTAGACGTTTCTCAGAATTGTGAGATATGAAGTCGGAATTGCGAGATATCTCAATTCTGAGAACATTTCAGTCTTTTTTCCACTTAAAATTGGACTTTATAACTGTGTGTTTATATCTTACATCTTATAAAGTAACTCACAAGATTGTCTTTGTTAATTGGCGGAAACATGATTACATACAATGGTGACCAAAACACCCTGGTTACAAACTTTCTTCAAAATATATCTTTCTTTTGAGTTTAAAATTCACACAGATTTGGAACTATTTGAGGATGAGTAAATAAATGACAGGATTTTCATTTTTGGCTGAACTATTCCTTTAATAGTTAATAAGTGTTACCTATTTTTAAGTGTTACCTATTTCTCTTTTATATTATTATTTATGTTATACATATTATTTATATCTGTGTGTGTTAATACAAAGACTACAAACAACAATTACAACAAATTTCTGGAGGAAATAACCTGCCAGCTCATCGCTATTATCCAGTCTCCCAATTATATCATTGCCCTATCAGATCACTCGCCACTCCTTATAAATAGCAAAAACTCCTTCTCTCAGCATCTCGATCTCAGTATCCCTCCCCCCCTAGCTCCTCCTTTCAGTTCACTATCCGGGGGGGGAGCACTCAAGATTAGGACTAGGCCATCCATCTCAGTCCTCCCCGAGCCTGTTAGGGTTGTTAACCCTAGGGCTCAGCAGTCCTCCTAACCCTGAGTCTTCTCCAGGGACAACATGCCAAACTTGCTTTGCTATACTGTACTTCCAGCAAGTTTAAACTCGTGAATTGCTGTTAAATATTTTAAATCTTCACAGTCAGTCTGTCATGTATTCTCCACACGACCTGCTACTATACCATATTAAAGTCAGTGTGCTTTCATATTCATTTATTTGTTTATTTTGCTTCACAGTGAAAAACTACACCACCCGTAATCCCTAAACAGAACCACTGATTAATTAGATTAGAAGTTTCTGTTGCTATAGTAAAAGAACCACAGAGTCTCATGAATCAGTGTAAATGTCATAATCAACTTACATAATACATAACACATAATTATATGACTTTAATACATAATTACATAAAGCCAAATACTCTGCAGGTGAAATTTACATAATATTGAATATACTTGATACAAAACCAATTGTACACCAATTGTTTGTTGCGTCAAATCAGAGATTGTGAGAGCTCACTGTTGTGATCCATTACATGCAAAAGTCACCTAAACATTGGTGTCTCCAGCCTTTGTCCACATGTTGTGCAACTGTGCAATTATTCTCAGTAAATCACCAGTATTTTTACGTCCGATAATCACATTAACAGCAATCAATCTGAATCATAATGAAGTAGTATGCAAGAGTTTCATCTAAACTAACTGTTTTCAAATAGCAGGGTTCTGCTGTTCCCATCTACACAAGAAGAAAATTAAAGATCTGTCTGAGCTCAGACTTAAGCTCTAAATTTGGCTCATCCAGGTTCATCACGCTCAGCATCTCGCTCTTTATCTGTCAACACCTGTTAACACCTCTATTGATTGACCTGTGTATTTGAGAGACTGTTTCTTAAATTACAACTGTGGGCTTAAATCTTAATTTCTACTTAGAGCATAATAAATAAGATGAAGTGAATACAAGCTCATTAAAGAATGTAACATCACCTGACAGACTGCCCTTTATCCATTACACATTTTAAATATCAAAGACATTTTTGTTATGACACCATGGAGACTCTTATGTTGTTAATCTGCTGTTTTCAAGCACTTGAGTTGATGACCTGCCTCTGAGTCGAAAGCATTTGTTATGATACAGACAGTTTGTGAAGACTAATGAGAACTGAGAAGCACTAGAGATTCATGTCCGCTCAATCAACACTTCCAGTTATTAGGTCCAAATTACATGCAAGGGAACCTTTACATTGCCATTACATTATGTACATGTTTTGCTTAGAGGCCTTTTTTTAATGATGCATTCATTATTTTTGTTGTTGTTAGAACAAATCATGATCAAATAAAAAAATTTGCCAGTCACAGTATCAAACTTTCTGGTGGGATACCATCATGATCTCTATGGTTAACTCTATACTCCATTATACAAATTGTGGTTTACATAATTCAGGAATGTGTTTTGTTGTTGTTGATTTGTTTTGTTTTGTTTTGTTTTTTGCCATAGGCCATCTGTATCTTGTGGAAAAATATGTTTTAGAGTGAAAAAAAAAAAAAACATACTAATACATGCAGGTAGTCAGGTAATTTCCAAAAAGAAGTCACAGATATTTTAACTTCAAACTGGTTTTGGGACTCTTATGGCCAACCTGTAATTAGCAAAAACCAGCCAGTCTTTTAGCATTGGTTAAAACAGCACAGCAGCTTGATTATAGGCTTGACAGCAGCCCATAGTTTGGTCTATGAAGACCAAGGTGTAGATTTTAAAAATCAGCTTCTATAAGTATCGGAGGCTTCACAGCACTGTGTGCACTGAAGTGGTGCCATGAAGTACTGGGATTTGAGCCCGCCTGGGCCCTTATTGCTTTGCTAGGCAATCACCAGCCTGATCAGCTGTGGGCCTCACTTGTTTATAAGCTTTGTAATCATTGAGAGGTTTATGAAACCAATAAGATTTGACCCTGTAGAGAGCGTTTAAAAAACTCCACCAATATAAAAAGTCAAGCTCTCAATTATAGAACTAGTCATGTTCAGCCTTTGGCAGTCTCACGTCCTGACATATTTCAGTCCTAATTACTAATCACTTACTTAAATTAAATCTGTGATTTTATTCAATATCACAATTCAAATATCACAATATGAAAGGAAATTGAAAGGAAGTGCCTCATATGCATTGAAAGATGAGAGGAACAAAATATTACCTAGATGACTTTTACTTTAATTTCCAGTTATCATTAACATTTAATGTTAGAAAACATGGTCACACTTTATTTTAAGGTCTAATTCTCATTATTAATAAACCATTAACTATGACTTTTGCCTCAGAAAATACCTAATTTGCTGATTATTAATAGTTAGTAAGGTAGTTGTTAGGTTTAGGTATAGAGTAGGAATAGGTATATCGATAATACGGCCATGCAGTACTGCTGGAGCATTGTGTTTTGTTACTTTGTGTTATCTATTTTTGCGGGTTCCGTATTGTTAATTTCCTTGTGTATGTTTTTTCTGCCGTTTGTCCTGATGCAGATTACTGTTTTGGTCTCTTCAATAAAAGCTGGAATTTCCTAACAAGAAAATTGTGGCCAGTGAAAATGCTGAGTGGCTAGTAAATTTGGAAAACCACTAGCCACAGTGGTTGGTAAGCAAAAAAGTTAATGTCAAGCCCTGGTTTGGACTGACATGAGGGTGAGTAATTAATGTCAGAGTTTTCAGTTTTGGGTGAACCATTCAATGAACCATTGAAAGCAGTAACTCAATGTCTTGTGTGAATAGGAATACAAAACACTGTTTTTCTTTTGAATTGCACTTCAGATAAAGAGTGATTGAAAGCCAAACCACAAATATTCCCATCCAAGCTGCACCTTAACATCAAATAGTAAGACAATATATTTGATATTTAAACTTACTGTTATCTAATTTCCACAGAAATTTAAACCTAATACAGTTGCAAAACTTATACTTGAATGAATAGCAGGAGACACTTTAAAGGGTTAGTTCACCCAAAAATGAAAATTCTGTCATTAATTACTCACCCTTGTGCCCTTTCAAACCCATAAGACCTTTCTTGATCTTCGGAAAACAAACTAAGATATTTTTGATGATATAAGAGAGTCCATGTGACATGAGTGACTCTAGGAGAAAAGTCACTTCTTTTGCATGAAGAAAACAAAAATAACATAATTTACTCAACTTTTCCCGGAATTGTGAGATATAAACTTGCAATTGTGAGTTCTAAAGTCCAATTTTGAGGGGGAAAAACTGATATCAACTTTATATTTGGCAATTCTGACTTTATATTTCACAATTGTGAGTTTGTATCACACAAATCTGACCTTATTTCTCGCAATTGCGAGTTTATAATGTACAATTCCTTTTAGATATGAAACACTCTTCATACTTTGTGTGGTTACTGCAAAGTGTGCATGTCCACAGCTCAATCTCAAAATAACCTCTGAAATAGGGCCAACACATACAATTTGTTTTTATAAACGTTACCCTCAAAAGTCCCCCTTTTAATTTATCTAATTTTTGTCAGTCCTTTTTTAATTGATCTTTTCTGTCAGTTAAGATTAAAGTTAAGTCTCTAAGAAAAATACATAAATTAACATTTGTATTTGATTTCACAATTTTCTGAATGTACAACATCTAATTTATAAATTAAATCTTCATTAGAAAATATACTGTGTGTACACACATAAATAAATTAATTGAAATTAGAATTTAGATGTAGAATATACTCATTTTTGTTTTTGTCTTCTTACATTTAAAAAAAATTACATATTAGTTCACTTTCAGTTTTAACTTCAAAGTTAACTATTCCTTTAAAATGTATTGGAATATGTTTTTACACTTTTTTTAAATACATCTCACAGTCAACTATCCCTTTAGTGTATGAGAAGCTGATCTAAAGAGTCTCCAGTAGAGTGCACCATAATATAAACTTGTCAAACCAGCTATGCCATGTTATGTAAATACTTTTTAATGAATGGAGAATGTTGTGAAAATATTACTTTCACAATGACCATCTTTTTTGCAGTGACTCTTCTATTGAAGTGTAATTAGTGGGTTGATGACATGAAGTGGCCTGAGGTTAGCTACACTAAAAACGAATGTGCGTTCAGGTCCTACCAGTTCCTGATCAAGATGAAGGGATTATGACCACAAACTGATAACTGAGCACATTTTTGCACACTATTTTATTTTTGCACACACAGTATTTTAACCCTCTGTTAAAGTTCTTTGCCATGAGGTGCCATGTTGAACATACATTTTCATTACAAGAGAACTATTATATTTTAAGAATTAATGTATTTTTTTGTTAATTCAGCAAGGACATCTGAAAGTGTTTTAAACTGATCAGAGGAGCAAATTACAAAGTAAATTATTTTAAAGAAGAACACGGTTATTTTAAATTATAATATTTCAATATATATATATAGGCCCCTCCCTGCCTCCTCCCCCTTATAAATATGATAATGACTCTACTTCGAAAAAAACCCCCGAAAAAGCAATGGCAAAAGCAAGCAAGCAAGAAGAGAAACTTCACAGATTGTGAATTAGAGGTGCTCCTTTTATTTTAGGCAAGTAGTGATGATTT
Organism: Enteromius treurensis; assembly: GCA_032275025.1. Lineage (NCBI taxonomy): Eukaryota > Metazoa > Chordata > Actinopteri > Cypriniformes > Cyprinidae > Enteromius > Enteromius treurensis. The sequence continues at coordinate 3,720,621 of JAUCMU010000027.1, read as the reverse complement.
GAAAAGCCATCAGCTTTTCTGCCGCTGGTCGTTGCTTTTAAAAAACAAAAACATAACGTTATAGGTTATTTAACAAACAAAAATGTTCCAAACGTTTTTATAAATTGACTTTTTTAACTTTTTTAATAGCCGAAACAGTAGATAGACTGGTCAGAGCGGCAATATTTCCATTCATGTGTTTACATGTCTGAATATTTCAATTTAAAATCGGCCTCCTATGTTAATACAATTATGCTTGCTGCGATTATGAGCATAAATGCATTATTAAAATCGAAGTATTGTACATTAAATGCAGCCTCCGGGTGATCTGTCTGTTGGTTTACTGATGGGCACATGAAGTTTGTTCATAGCAAGCTTGGCATCAGCATCGGGAGGAATGTAAGTGGCAGTTATGTTGGTGGATGTGAACTCCCGCGGCAGATAAAACGGTTCACACTTAACCAGGAAAAACTCTAGTATCTGTCACCCCTTTTTGCTTCTATTATTCAAATCCATTAAAGGATTTGGAACCGTGAACATTCCCCTCAACACATGATGTACTGCTTACATCGTACAAAGAATGGCATCTATGGTAATATTAGTCTTTTTCTCTTTTAGGGGCCATTTACGTATCGTGCCTAAAAATGCGTGGAAAACGCACACAAGAAACACTTTAGTGGTTAAATGCACTTGGCATGGTTCAGATTGATTAGAGTATTTGTTAATATATTTAATATTTTTTATTTTCTATCCCCCAGTTTCACAGACAAGGCTTAAACTAGTCCCAGACTAAACTGCATGTTTGATCTGTCTCAGATGAAAATATCTTGCTCTGACATATCTTAAAACATGTCAGTGTCATTGTTCTGTGTTAAGATGCACACCTGCAATGTTTTCTTACAAGGCGTTTTTGTAAAAGTTGCTTAAATATCTTAATTTAACTAATGCCTAATCCTGGCTTAAGCTAAGCCCCGTTTGTGAAACCGTTTTGTAATATTTTATTTTTTAATTTAAGTTGATGTTTAAGACATTTTGTTGTGTTTTATCTTTTTTAGTTTTATTAGTTTATATGTTGCCTTTGTGACTAGCTGAAATAAAAATAATTATAAGAATTCTATCAGTTATTAGCAGTTAATTTGTAATTTGTTTCAGGTCATTCAGTTTAGTTCTCTTACACTGTATATTATGATTTTTGTTTAGGTCAGTGAAGAGAACACAATAGAAAGACATGTTGCCATTCCATTTTTTTTGTGGTTAACTCATCGCATTTAATTCACAATCTCAGAAATTGAGTAATATATATGTATATATATATATATATATATATATTAGCAATCACATTTGACATTCTAATTGTAAATCATAGTTGTAAATAATATTTTATTTCAACTGGAATGAAATAAAGTGGCAGGCGATTCATTAAAAATACAGGGTTATTTTAGCACATTTATTTAACCGATCAATTAGTTAATTTGATTGACATAAAACATAAAAAAAAACTGCATACTGTATTATTAATTATTCAGTTTATTTTAACTGAAATATTAAGGCCTGTTAGCTTCGCAATACCCATTTTATAATTCCAAAAATGAATGCTGCCCCAAGCCATACCTCTTCAGGAAAACAATAAAACACATAGTAATAATGATGATTAGTCATTGTCCTGTCACAGTACCAGGGGAGGGGATCTAGGAATATTTAAGAGAGGTAGCATGTCCTAAATTAGAAGAGGTGGGAAGCAGTCGAAACCGCGCCTGATATAAGCATAAGATTTAAAATTTGTTTCACATAATGTTGTATTTAAGCTACATTTTTCAAGCATGAAAAACAAAAAGAGAAATCATTTTAGATGTGATGCAGGTCTGAGCATGAAATACAAGCCACAATGAAGGACACTATTAACGCTTTAATGTAAGCACATTTCTCTGTTTCTTATCTTAAGCTTGTGTTGTTTAATGCTTCTGTAAAAGTTGCACTAACTGCAAACTTTTTTATGTCTTCATAGCGAACTTTGATCAAAGGAATGGATGGCAGAACATTTAACTTCTCTCATCAGGAATTGTACTTGATTGGATTCACGGATCTGCAAGAGTATCGCCGATATCTTTCCATTCCTTTTTTCGTCGTCTTCGCCTTCACATTGTTTGCAAACTCAATTATAATGCTGGTGATTGTAAGAGAAAGCAAGCTGCATGCACCCATGTACATTCTGATCGGGTTTATTGCAGCTCTTGGGTTTATACAGCCAATATTTCTTGTTCCGAGAATGTTAATCAGTTTTCTTTTTGGCAAAAATATGATTTACAGAGATGAATGTCTTGTTCAAATGTTTTGTTTGCACATGGCGGGTTGTTTCCAGTCGAGCATTTTGGTTGGAATGGCAGTTGACCGATTATTTGCCATTATTTTCCCATTACAATACCATCACTACGTAAACTTTAAAACATCCTTAATATTCTGTTTGTCCATTTTTGTCCGCAACTTGCTTTACGTTGTTGCAATGGTGGGCCTGCTTGGGCCACTCTATTTTTGTAAATCAAATGAGATTTATCATTGTGTTTGTGAGCATACATCTGTTGTTAATTTAGCCTGTGGCGATGTGAGCAAGAACTACATTGCTGGAGTAATCGGTTTCAGCTTAATAACAGGTGACTGTGTGTTTATATTCTGCTCGTACATTGTAATTTTTGTGATTATATCTCGCTCTCCTTCTGGTGAATCACGGCAAAAAGCCATTAATACATGTAGCACGCATTTAATTGTCATTGTGGTGGCATTTTTCTGTGTCGTAGTTGCATTTGTAGGCTACAGGGTTCCCACTATACCTAGGGATCTTCGTGTGTTAGGTACCTTGTCATATCTTCTTCTTCCAAACTGCTTTAACCCAGTCATCTACGGGATACGAACAAAAGAAATCAGAGTTCAAATTGTAAAATATTTATCTTCTAATAAGGTTGGTTCATGTTAACTTTGTTGCCTCTTTATCTTAATTTCTAATTCATTGTACGTGAAGAAAAAAATGTGTTTTTAGTATGTGTGTATAATGCACCTATGTTACTCGTATATGGAATTGTGTTTTACATCTTAAACTGTAGAGTAGCCGTGCCTCGTATTTTCTTTTTCACTTTGAAAGAAAAATGTAAAATGTTATGTGGATATTTCAAAATGAAGTATATGTAATTTTTAATTTCAGCTATTACTTTAACTGACACTGGCCTTTTCTAATTACTAATATCTTTTCAGACATTAGACGTAGTTTGTTTGTCCAGCTACAGTACATGTGGAGTAATTTGCTTTAATAATGATAATCAATAATAACCATCGTAAATACAATGTATATGCATGTTTTGCAAAGTGTCAAGTTGTTCAGGAAAATTAAATTCATCTACTTCTGCAGCTTGATAAGTTTAAGTTTAATTAAATAAAATGTAATTTAAAAAAAACTTAAACTAACAAATGATCCACCAGAATTAATCTTAGCCTAGTTGTTAGCATGCCTTGGAGTAGGCTAGCTGCTGAGAATAAATCTCCTTAGTAACATAATTTAGCTTAATTTAGCCTGTTTTCTTGCAACTAAGTCAAGGCTCAATTCAACCAGGATAACTGGAAAATCCCAGCTTAATCCATTATCTTGCTTTTGTGCAATACCCCTCTGGCCCTCAGGATCTGTCTGCCCTTTTAACTTTATATGTTACTAAGCATACTTTGCACACCTCCCAAACTGTTGTACAGACTGTGTGTGTTTCGCAGTGTTGGGAGTAACGTGTTACAAAAGTAATACATTACAGTAATATATTACTTTTTGCTGTAACGCTGTAGTGTAAGGCATTACTAATCAGGTTTCAGTAATATTTTACTCGGTAACTGTTCAGTAATGCTTGCGTTACAACGCACTTTTAGCTGAAATTTTATTGTTTAATAAACAGCAAGACACAAGATATTGTAGTGAACTCAGACAAGGACGAAGCGTTTTGATGCAAAGGGGTGTTTATTCGGGCTGTTGTCGGCCACAACCCATACTGTACACACACCGACTTAAGAGAGAACTGTACTTGAAACAGCGAAGCACTCTCTGACTATCTCAGTTTCCTTTTATACACACCCTAAGGGGGTGGAGCCTCCCTCCCAATACACCTGAACATCCAACACACTTCCCAAACGCAAAAAGGAATAAAGTGCAACATAAACATTAAAAACATTGTTTTCCACAACACTAGAACATTTTGAACACGTTACAATGTTAACGTATAAAAATGCCGCAAGTCAGCTCTATTTCCTGTCCATGGTCAGTTATTATCCACGTGTGGTGTACAGGTTTGTAAATGAATACTAAAGGACAGCGTAATATATATGTGTAGAGCAATTTATTTAATTCATCTCACTCTTGCTGGAAAAAAAAAAACGAAAACAAACCCTCTTTCATTATAATATGAGTCCATAAAGATGACTTAAGGTGCATCAGAGGAGATGGTGAGTCAGGAAACGTATCTTTTGACACAGCAAACTTGGCTAAGCCTGATCAGTGTCTACTCCATTATGATGTAAAACATAAAAACAAAAATGTGTAATTCTGGGCCCACCTGTCCTGGCTTGGTGGCAGCTCTCCTCTCGCACGGTTGCTATGCAACAGTAAGTGTACTCGAGAACACCTGGTGGAGAAATTAGGAAATGATGCGAAGGCCGAGCGTCTTATGCATTTCGGAGGCATGGCCTTCAAAGTATGTAGACTTTGGAGTCTGCACACTCCACAATGGGACACAGCTAATGACTCACTGTTTAGAAATGCACTGAAGGGAAAAAGTATGATGAGGACATCTGCTGGTCAAAAGCTGGAAAATGCTAAATCTAAAAACACATCTATAGTAACACAGATGAACATAAATGTCCTATTTATCTTACAGCAACCACATGATAGAAATAATTAATGGCTAGCAATTAATCTAAACAACATTTTAATGGAAGACAAAACAAAAAAAAATAGATGTCATAAATTTGACTGAATGAAAATACATACGGTTATATATTTGTGTAAGCAGCAGTTCAGAGTCGGACATCTGTATGAATTAAACATAGAAAACATTCTAAAGGTAAACATGTCTTAAAATATGATAAACAATTAAATAAACAAAATACTTTATCACTTGTAATATATAATTTGTGTACTTTAAAAGTTTATGAGGGTGACTCTTGGGGACTTAGACTTAGACTCTCGGGGACAAAACATCATGTATTTATAGAAGATGATGTGTGTCTACCTATCATTTCATCCTTAGATCTAAAGAAGATGAGGCAGTGGCTGAAAAAGAAAAAATTTGTGATTTGTACTTATTATCAGAAAGGGGTAGTATTATATACATTTATTGTGATATTCCACTTTCTGCCTATCAAATGATGATCTAAATTATGAAAGTAGTATGTGTAGGGACACAGTTTGTGTGCGTAGATTTAGTTTACAGTAAAAACAAAGGCTCAGAAGATAAATTGAAATATTGTTTACAGTCACATAAACCTATATCAAGTTTGCTATTATCACACTAAGGTGTATTATAATCTTTCTGGAAGACCACAATGATGAATGGTATCTGAAACCATCAGTAACTGTACCGAACAACATAATTAAGAATTATTTAAGAATGGAAAAAAGTATGCTGCATGGTTTTGTTGTTTTCATCTTGATTTTTTTTTTTTTTTTTTTTTAACAGCATAATTTAAACAGAACACTAGGTATGCTGCATAGGGTTGGTTCTCTTTACAAAGACACCTAATGAACTACAATGTTTACTTTTAGTTTCAGCAACACAATTTGAACAGAATACTGCATGTGCAAAGGGTTTTATTCAGAATGAAGAATCTTCCTGCAGAAAATATTTCATTCACAGACTTCAAACTCATCGGTTTCTACAGTCTAGGAGAATGGAGGCCTTTGTTATTCATCCCTTTCTTTCTGATGTTGTTATTAGCTGTCGCAGCAAATTCAATCATCATATATTTAATCATCTCTCAAAAGTCCCTGCATTCGCCTATGTATGTATTAATTAGTCTAATGGCTGTTGTAGACCTAATGCTGCCTATATTTTTTGTACCTAACATGCTTCTAAACCTTTTGTTTAATTGGAGTGGGATTTCGCTGAATGGTTGTTTAATACAAATGTTTAGCCTTCATTTTGTTGGAACATTTCAGTCTACTTTGCTTTTGTGGATGGCACTGGATCGTTACTTTGCAATTTGCAAGCCTCTTTATTATCACAAATACATGGAAATCCCAAACTTCCTAAAGTTTGTTATTGTGCCAGTAATCAGAAATATATTACTGATAGTTGTTACGGTCTCTCTGGCAGGAAAACAAACATTCTGTGTAACAAACATTATTGACCATTGCTTTTGTGAACACATGGTACTGGTTCAGCTAGCTTGTGGAGATATATCTATTAATAATATTGTAGGACTTTTGACTGTTTTCTTTATCCCAACTGCAGATTTTATTCTCATCAATATTTCATACATTGTGATTTTCACCTCTGTGTTTAAATCTGGCAAAACTAACATGAAAGCCCTAAACACCTGCATTACTCATGTCATTGTTATGTCAGTTACTTTGACCTTTGCTTTAATTGCATTTTTGTCATACAGAATAAGAAATAATTTTTCTCCTAATAGTCGTGTATTTGTTAGCACAATGTACTTACTTTTTCCTAGTTGTTTTAACCCAATCATTTATGGAGTAAGAACTAAAGAAATAAGGCAATCATTTCTGAAGTTCATTAAAAATGTTAGGGTATTTGCTTTGTAGTGAACCAAATAAAAGGTGGATGTTCATACACTGACTCTGTCACATTAATATAATGGGGTGTTTTGATTTTTTTCTTTTTTTGTGTGTGTGTGTGGGGGGGGGGTTGTATTATTCTAAACATACAGTATCATAGTCAACTAAATTTGCTTATTTAAATGTATCATAAATTTATTTATTGAAACAACTTTTCTTTAAAGAAAATTCTACATTGAATTAATTTAAGGTAAGCTTCATATCACAATTTGTGGTGGGGGTAACAAACAGCTCACAGAAAATACGTTTCTGTGGTGATTTTTTATTTATTTATTTAATTTTTAACGTTGTTGATGCAGTAGGGGTCTGAACTGCTGAAATGGGCACAAATCACATGCCTCAGGTGCTTGTGGAAAACAGCATTGAAGAAAGGGGCATTTTAATACTAAAAATCAGCAATACATGAAAAAGAAATACAAGAAAATACAAGAAAAAAGAAAACAAAGTAAGAGGAAGCATAATTTGTAGTTGTTGACCATATGTATGCATGCATATTTATATATGTATAGCCTATATATTTCCTTGAAGTCTTGACATTGAGCAAACTACAATGTATATGCTTTAAACGATGGTGACGGTTATGTTGGAGTGGAGGACAGACTCTTGGGGACAAAACATGGTGTATTTATTTAGAGACTGTGATGTGTGTTATTTCACACTCAGTTTATGACAAGGCATTGAATGAAAGATGTCCAGGAGAAAGATAATATGATTTCTATTATACAGTAAAGGGGAAGTAAGATAAAGGTATTGTTTATTCCTTCATTTTCTGCCTGTCAAATGATTAAATAACTTATGAAAGTGTATAGTTTAAAGCTCAGAATTCAGGTAAAATTAAAATGTTGCATACAACAATATAGACAGCCACATCTAAAAATGATCATGGTTATTAGCCCAAAGTGCACGGTAACAATTCATCTAAAAGACCACAATATTAGTAAAAAAAAAAAACAATCAGCTGTAAATAGCAGTGATTGTACACAACAACACAGCATTACGTTTGTTCTCCAATTTGAAAAAAAAAAGGTATGCTGCATGGGGATGGTCCTCTTTACAAAGACATCTAATGAACTACAATGTTTTCTTTTAGTTTCAGCAACACAATTTGAACAGACTGCTGCATGTGCAGAGGGTTTTTTTAGCATGAAACTTCCAGCAGGAAATATTTCATTCACAGACTTCAAACTTATCGGTTTCTACAGTCTATAGGAGAATGGAGGCCTTTGTTATTCATCCCTTTTTTTCAGATGTTGTTATTGGTTGTCGCAGCAAATTCTATCATCATATATTTAATCATCTCTCAAAAGTCCCTGCATTCGCCTATGTATGTATTTATTGGTCTTATGGCTGTTGAAGACCTGGTATTGTCTATATATTTTTTGTACCTAACATGCTTCTTAACTTTTTGTTTAAATGGAGTGGGATATCTCTGACTGTTTGTTTAATACAAATGTTTAGCCTTCATTTTGTTGCAACATTTCAGTCTACTTTGCTTTTGTGGATGGCACTGGGTCGTTTCATTTGCAATATGTAAACCTCTTCACTATCACAAATACATGGAAATCCCAAACTTTCTAAAGTAGCTATATTGTTGTTCCACTACTCAGAAATATATTACTGGTAGTCACCACTGTCTCTCTGACAGGAAAACTGTCATATTGTGTAAGAAATGCATTTGAACACTGTTTTTGTGAGCATACAGTATGCACTGGTTCAGTTAGCATGTGGATATATATCTATTAATAATATTGTAGAGCTTTTGTCTGCATTTTCTTATAGAAACAGCAGATTTTATTCTTATAAATATTTCTTAAGTTTTTATTTTCACCTCTGTGTTCAAATCTGGTAAAACTCACATGAAATCCCTAAACACCTGCATTACCCACATCATTATTATGTCAGTTACTTTGACCTTTGCCTTAATTGCATTTTTGTCACACAGAATAAGAAATAATTTTTCTCCTAGTGGTCATGTATTTGTCAGCACAATGTATTTACTTTTTTCCAAGTTGTTTTAACCTAAACATTTATGGAGTAAGAACTAAAGAAATAAGACAAGCATTTATAAAGTTAATTAAAAATATAAAGATCTTACAATTGTAATGAATCAAATTAAAATGAAGGGTTACTGTACTGTACTGTACATGGTAATATGTTGATACTGTCACTTTATTAGAACTCTTTATTAGAATTTCCAGATCAAGATGTATGGTGGGGTTAATAAACTGACAACATGTTTCAATACACTCGTGTTTAAAACAGCATTACTGTGGTTATTTTTTGAATGTTGCTCATAATGTTGCTGTTTTGAGTCCTTTGTCTGAAATTTTATTCTAATATTTCCGGCCTCATCAGAGGCAAAGTGTTGTTTTGCCATGGCGACATTACTTTTTATTTTATTTTTATGTATTTTTTTTCCTGTTGAGTTTATCAGTCACCAATAAAATCCAACAACAACTGTTGTTTCTTTTGCTCAAATAGTGTTGTAAAAAGCTTGTTTGTCAGGCTAGATCAGCCAGTATGCATGCGCAGTCCTGAATGCACGTCTAACTGTTCTTTCAGAAGGCGGTGATTCCTGTGATTGAGCAGCCATATTAAGCATTGCATTTTTAAAAACTATATGAGTGACACAAATTGGGTATTCTATAACAGTGGTTCCCAATTCCAGTCCCAGGGACCCCCTGCTCTGTACATTTTGCATGTCTCTCTTATTTAACACACCTAAATGAAATCATCAGCTCGTTAGGAGAGAGATCCATGAACTGAACTAATGATCTGATAATCTCATTCAGGTGTGTTAAATGAGAGAGACATGCAAATTGTGATAGATAGATAGATAGATAGATAGATAGATAGATAGATAGATAGATAGATAGATAGATTGATAGATTGATTGATTGATTGATTGATTGATTGATTGATTGATTGAAAGAAAGAAAGAAAGAAAGAAAGATAAAATACGGAGGTCATAGAAATTGATTAAATGTATTATCCAAATTACTCAAAATCAGAATTGTGCCACCATTAGTCCATTTTAAAGTCAATATTTGTCTTTGACCTTCATTATGTATATTTAAATTATACTGTGCTTTAAATAAAATGCAAGTGATTTAAAAAAAACTGTTTTCTCTTACAACTCCTCACATTCTTTGTTACCTAACTTCATCAAACATACCACTATGGTCATTTTACAAAATACTAATCGGTGTATTAAATGCATGTTACATATTCTTCTTTCTGTCTCCTTTAGTTGCACACTGACTTAGATAAAGGGGTAAGCTCAGTGAAATACACTCTCTCAGGTGAGGGCGCTGGAACCATCTTCAACATCGACCAGATCACAGGAGATATACATGCTTTACGCAGTCTGGATCGAGAGGAGAAGCCTTACTACACGCTACGAGCTCAAGCGGTGGACATTGACACCAACCGACCGCTGGAGCCAGAGTCAGAGTTTGTCATCAAGGTGCAGGACATCAACGACAATGAGCCAAAGTTCCTGGAAGGTCCCTACACAGCTAGTGTACCTGAGATGTCACCTGTGGGTAAGAAGCTTATTTCAATTATCTGTTCATTTATTTATTTATGGAAATAATGCAGTAAAGTTGAATTCACTAACTTTAGTTAATGAATCATGAACTAACAATAAACAATATTTTGTACAGCATTTATTATTCTTAATTAAATGTAATTTATAAATGAATAATACATCAATCTAAGTCCTAATCATTAATTACTTGTTTGTAATGTTAATATAATTCATGTTTGTTCTGGATTAATGATTTATGTTGTTTAATGTTTAGCATAAGGCATTAACTAACAGTGCAAGTTATCTTTAAAAAATCAATATGATTTTTGCAACACTGGAATACTGAACGCTATTCTTCAGCACAGTGTGATGCAAGCAAAAGTGTTTTACTGAAGCTTATTCATCAACATAACAGAAAAATGTAAACAAACCAATGAATCAGTGAAGTCACCACTATGGAAGCCAATCAATGAAGCCTTAATGATAGTTGGTGTAAATTTGGGAAATTTGTTCTTCAGCAAAGTGGAACAATGCAAACAAAAGTTGAAAATTCAATTAAATTAAATTAGAGGAAAAATAGTGAATTAGCTAGGAGCGAAACTACACTAAAATAGAAAGAAAGAGAGAAAGAAAGAAAATGGATGAACTGTCACTGTGTTGCAGCGAGGGATGTTGGGTGTCATGTTTTTGGGTTTTTTCTTCACATGTTATGGAGTTTGCCAAATATTCATTGGTGTGGCAGAGGGGAGCTAATCCAGAAATTTCTGTGCGCCTTCAGATAATGAGAAGTGCATGGGCTCCAAATCCCCACCAAACTGGATTACAAAGCCCTAGTAGGATTTCTCATCTCACATGGTGGAAACCTTGATTGTATTACTGATTATTTCACCAAGGCATCTGCTCTGGGTGATGATGGCAGTAGGACCTTATTTTGTTACTGTCTCTGCTTCTCTAAAAAGGCTCGTCTCTAAAGCCGGCCATGAAGTTGTATTGATTTCCACACAGCCTAATCCAATCGCTATAACTACTAGCAGATCAATGTAGCGCTATCCTCTTGCATTCATGGAACACATTGCAGGGCTTGTTAAAGTCATAATGGCCTCCATTATTTGGACAAATATTCTTAATCATGATGTCAAATATGATTGCAGACGATGCATCAATCCCTAAGGCCACGCTGGGGAGCAATGTAATATGACGCTATGTTCACTGCAAACATGATGGTCAATGAAGTGCTGCTTGCTTTGTGTTATATAACCTTTAACTGGATACTTCACAGACTTATAGTCAAAATGACAGAGAAGGGCACAGCAAAAAGCTTGCCTGTTAACCAGTTTAATAGCAAACATGACAAAAGGGCCCACTGCTGTTGTTTGCCTCCACTGCATGATATATAATATATCAGTTATCGAAACCATTTATTATTAGGTGTCAACAAGTCTATACATTTCCATATTGTTTGTAGAAACATGACACAATGAGGCTTATTCTTTGGCAGAGTGGAACAGTGCAGGCAAATGCTGGAGATTAGATAAGATTACATTTCATTTTAAAATACATTTAATTAACTTTCTTTGAATGAAATAAAATATATATTTATTATTATTATTATTTTTAATTCAGTGAAATTTAATTAAATGTAATTTAAAATTTAATTATATATATATATATATATATATATATATATATGAAGATGTTGCAACCGTAAAATTATGGTATTACATGTAACAAATGGGCCCATATTTGTCTCAACATTAGTTATAATAATAATAATAACAATAATTAAACTAGAAAAATGAAATTGAATTGAATTGAATTGAATTAAACCATCTTGTGATAGTCCGAAATAAACTGTCAGCAAGTTCACAGCTAGTCTTGTCTAGTCTTATATTAATTAGAATAAACATTATGGAAGTTGATGAAAACTGCTAAACAAGTGTCGCCTTTAGTGTTATATAACATTAAATAACTACAAATCACTACGATTACTTAGGGGTGGGCGATAAGACGATTTTTGATCGTGGACACTAAAAATTTCTCCACAATCTGCTTTTTAAGGAATATCGTAGTATTGTGTTATTTTATCATCCCCACCTCAATATTCTGTACAATGCGACATGTATTCACATCAGAGTGAACTCAGTGGTAGAATTACACTCACTGGACACTGCACTGATTCGCAATCACAAAAGTACATTATTATTAGCTTTAAAGTCTTGCCAATTAAATATTTCATATGCTTGCTGTCCGGATGCGCTTTTCCAGCGTGTACACCTGAAGCGAGCGCACTACAAGCCTGTCAAATAGCGCCTTATTACTAAACTAAGCTATTTATCACATCTTATCGTGGTAATACTGTCAACAACACAGAGCGTTAAACACAGCTGCTTGTGTCTAAAGTAAAAGTAAACAACCAAGAGAAAAACGTGCCAGTTTATTAGCTAAGTAGAAAGAACTAAACATGCCGCGGCTTGTCATTAAAGGGATAGTTCACTCAAAAATGATAATTGTGTCATTATTTACTCACTTACATGTGGTCCCAAACATGTATTAATTTCTTTCCTATGTGTTAAAGACAGAATAAGATATTTTGAGTAACCAAA
>JAUCMU010000027.1:3661860-3684844 GCA_032275025.1 Enteromius treurensis | reverse complement strand
TACACAGCCGACAGCCCTATTGGACAACTGTTAAAATTCATATTATGGCAAGAACCAATCAGCTAACTAAAGAAAAATGAGTGGCCATCATTACTTTAAGAAATGAAGGTCAGTCAGTCCGGAAAATTGCAAAAACTTAAATTGTGTCCCGATGTGGAGTCGCAAAAACCATCAAGCGCTACAACGAAACTGGCACACATGAGGACCGACCCAGGAAAGGAAGACCAAAAGTACTCTCTGCTTCTGAAGAAAAGTTCTTCCGAGTCACCAGCCTCAGAAATCACAAGTTAACAACAGCTCAGATAGAGACCAGATAATGCCACACAGAGTTCTAGCGGCAGACCCATCTCTAGAACAACTGTTAAGAGGAGACTGCGCGAATCAGGCCTTCTTGGTCAAATAGCTGCCAGGAAACCACTGCTAAGGAGAGTCAACAAGCAGAAGAGATTTGTTTGTGAATCATGGAGGAGGAGGTGTGATGGTGTGGTTGTGTTTTGCTGGTGACACTATTGGGGATTTCTTTAAAATTGACGGCACACTGAACCAGCATGGCTACCACAGCATCCTGCAGCGACATGCCATCCCATCCGTTTGCATTTAGTTTATTTATTTTTCAACAGGACAAGGATCCCAAACACAACTCCCTGCTGTGTAAGGGCCATTTGTCCAAGAAGGAGAGTGATAGAGTGCTGCGGCAGATGACCTGGCCTCCACAGTTACCGACCTGAACCCAACCAAGATGGTTTGGGGTGAGCTTGACCGGAGATTAAAGGCAAAGGGGCCAACGAGTGCTAAACACCTCTGGGAACCCCTTCAAGACTGTTGGAAAACCATTTCAGGTGACTACCTCTTGAAGCTCATCGAGAGAATGCTGAGAGTGTGCAAAGCAGTAATCAGTAACAAATTTATGTCTGTATACTTTACATCCAGATTCAGATTCTATACTGGCATATACATGTATAGATTACCTATGATTTCATGGCGCAATGGCTGAATAACAGAAGAAAATGATGAAAGCCAAAAATTCATAGAGTCAACTATGTAGACTGTTAGGGTAGGTTTAGGGTTAGTAGATTAAGTTGACATATGTTTGCAAAGTTGTTCATAGTCAGCGTTGGAAGACATTAAGCAGACAGTCTACTGATACACTAATGACTAGAAAGTGGACTGTCAAAATAAAGTGTAACCAAAAAATGTTTTTGTTTTTATTAATCCAAGCGCCATAACGATTGAAACAAACTAAAATGTTTATTTGATTGACCTGCTAGTAATTAAATACACTACACACAGATGAATGAACAATTACTATTTGTTTCTTAAAAAAGGAGGAAAGAAAAAGAAAAAGGAAAAAAAGAAAGAAAGAAAAAGGTTGTATACAATTAAAAAGAACAGGCTTGAAGAGCACTGTGCACCAGATCATGGAATTAGATGCTTACTGTTTTTCAAAATAATGATTATGGCACTTTTATAATACTATTAACAATATTTGTATACACATTTAAGTTTAAAAAATAAATAAATACATTTTTTTTAATCACAGTAAATTGTATGTAATTTCTAGAATAAAGTATCCGGGGTTACAATAAATCTGATGAGAATATCCTTTTGTCTATGTTCCATGTAAACAAGTGAAAACCTTCTCTCCTGAATAAAAATATCTCATTTATAAATAAATGCATGCAAAGTGTAAATATCAGATACTCACATACAATTCCAGAGTCCCTCAACAAAGATGGAAAACAATGTACAAATATAAAATAAGACATTTAAATGTCATTGCCATTTATTTAGCAGAAATAAACAATGCATCGTTACACCTTTGTTTAGTTTTTAAATTAAACCCAAGAGCAAGTATTCTTCTTTTAAATATTTTTGTGATGCTATTGCTGATCTCCTTTGTTCTAATTCCATAAATAAGTGGATGTAGAAGTGGAGGGATGAGGATAAAATGAACTGACATAAAGACATTAACTTCTTTCGAAACACTGATATTAAAACGATTGTATATCACAGAAAATAGAGAGGCCAGTGAAAAATTTATAAAAGTAATCAAATGTGGTGTGCATGTTTTTAGAGCCTTTTTCCGGGCACTTACTGATGCATTCAAAGAGACAAATAATATCTGCACATATGATAAGATGACAAAGATTAAAGGTAGAACAACAAAAATAAGTACCAGACATATGCCATACAGGTCCCCCCAGATATTTTTGACACATGAGAGATTAACAACCGCCAAATTGTCACAGAACAACTTGTTTATTGTATACCTGCACATTGGCAGCCTTGATGTAAGATACACCTGTACAGCTATAGAGCAGATAGGAACACAGTATACAATAAAAAGCAGAAGTCTAATTTTAGCTGGAGTCATGATATTGTGGTATTGTAGAGGCTTGCAAATTGAAACATACCTATCGTATGCCATAAGAGTCAGTATTGCATAAGCACATGTTCCATAAACAGTATTAAAGAATACTTGCAGAATACATTCAGTATACAGTATGTCTTTCACATCATCTATAAGATTCTCCATTATTTTAGGAAGCACAGCAGAGGATCCGATTAATCCATTAATAGCCAGGTTGAATAAAAATATGTACATGGGCTTATGAAGAGACGTGTCCAAGCAGATTACCAGCATCAGTGTTATATTTGCAAAAACAGTTGTAAGATATACTGCAAGAGAGATTACAAAAACTCCATAATTAAGTGCACCAGGAGGTCCATAGCTGGTAAAAACCAGAGTGATGTTCCAATTTTGCAAAATCATGTTTCCTACTAAAGAGAAACAAAGGCATTTCACATTAGAATAAAGAATGCAGTATAAATTATTTTAATTAAATATTACATTCTGAAAAATCTATTTACCTACTGTTTCTAGATTTCCTTGTCTTCTGAGGATCTCAGCTGCTGTACAGTAGCTTTATATTATTTTGTTCTACAAGACACACCTCCACTGGATTTAATCCTATAGGCCCTACCCCCTATATCGCAAACTTTAAAACTATAGCAGGCAGTATCGTGTTGAAATACTGATCTTTCAGCAGCAGTTTTATTAAATAAATTAGATAATGCAGGATATGGGTAATATCCACAAGGATGAAGGAACATCAACATAACATCAACAGTTTTGTAGTAACACACATTACAAAAAAACAGCATTGTACTGCAAAAACGCTCACAAATAAATAAAACGAATAACAGATAAAAAAAAGAAAAAATACTGCTTAATACTATTTATGTTATTATTTCATAATAATAATAATACAGATTCAGTAACTAGGTTCCATGGTAAAACAGTTAATCATCTGGAATGCCCTAGATAATGTACAACTCAACTCTCATAGAACATGTAAGACGTGGGTTGGGCAGCTAGTTTGTCTAAATATCCAAGAAATGATCCTCAGAAATCTATGACAGAGATCATGTCCTTGATCTAAATTTGAAAAAGAGGTGAAAATGCCTTACAGTTTTTTAATGTAAGTCTCTTGGCCACGATCATACGCAGAGTACAAGAGTTACAGACTCTGTTGGTTTTTGGTTTTGTTTTCATGTTTCCTGTTTTGTTCCTGTCTGCCCTTATTTGGTTCTTCCTGTTCTAGTTTAGTTTGATTGATTAATTATCTCCACCTATTTTCAGTTCCCTCTGATTGTGTCCCTGTGTTTGTAAAAGTCCTTTTTGTCTCTCCTTGAAGTATCTATGTTTTCTGCTGGGGCTGGACTAGCATACTAAACACTGCAATTATGCAAAAATGTGATCTCCCCCTGATTGAGCTGATTCGAAATTGTAAGAAGTCAGAAAAACTTAAATTCTCCTATCCAGTCCCCTCAGGAACAAGCTGTCTTGCCCACTTGACTCACACAGTGAAACCTCCACATACCTCGCCAACGGCTCCGGCCACCAACCTATCCCTCTATGCCCCAGTATCCTCCACAGCTTCACCAGCCTCCTCAGCCATTCAAGGCCACCACCTGTCCATATGGCAAACCCTGTGTGCGTTAAATGGCCCGCAATTTCGAAGCACCCTTCAGTCATCAATCCTCCAGAGCTCACACCAATGCTGTGTTCCACACTTTTAGAAATGCACTCGCAAACTTTTTTACTCCTATAACAGCCTAAGCATACCTATATACATATAGAATGCAGAACAAATTAGTTAGGGGGAAAATGTAAACGGAAACCAACTCTTTAGCTTATTCTAAGTGATCAAGGGGCTTAGGACATTCCATTTCAGCCCATTGCAAGGGTTCTGCAAGTAGTGTTCACTCATGCAACGTAATCAATGACATGCATCCGAGTGAACAAGACGGAGGAAAGCTTGCGAGTGAAGGGCATAAGAAAACGGACAGGAACACAGCCCAGGCCCTGCTCCTTGGAAGCTCACCCGAGTGTGCACACCAGTGACTGCGCTTCCAGTGAGCTCTCCCGTGACAGCGCCTCCGGTGCGCGCACTAACAGAGCGTTCTCCAAGCCCTGAATCCGTCTCAGCTCCTCGAACTGCCTGCCCCGCCATGGTTCCTTGGACTGCCTGATCCGCCATGACCATCAGTGACTCCTGATCCACCCTGGAGGCTTCTGTGACTCTGCCCCATACTAGCTTTCAGGGGACCCTCCCTCCTTTTTGGTTCTGTCACGGCACGGGAGAGACTCTGTAGGTTTTGCTTTTGTTTTCCTGTTTTGTTCCTTTCTGCCCTTATTACTCTCCACCTGTTTTCAGTTTTCCCTGATTGTGTCCCTGAGTGTTTACAAACCTTTTTTTCTTTTTAGTCCTTTTTGTCATTCCTTAAAGTATCTACTGTGACGGGCGCTGATCAGCGTCATCCTGGAAACCAAGGATTCACACCTGGAACCGATCATCCCGGGCCAATCGCTCACGGCCGGACAAATATAAAAGAGACACCGAAATGAGGAAGTGTTGAGCTACGACTCCATTTGACTTGGCGTATGACTTACTTGTTCTCTTTACTCCCGCAGACGAAACGCCGTGAGCGAGAAGC
This sequence comes from Enteromius treurensis, assembly GCA_032275025.1. NCBI lineage: Eukaryota > Metazoa > Chordata > Actinopteri > Cypriniformes > Cyprinidae > Enteromius > Enteromius treurensis. The sequence goes on along the minus strand of JAUCMU010000027.1, from coordinate 3,679,843 downwards.
CCGGATCACTTCACTTGGATCATTGGAGCACTCACCACCGCAACCTGGGGAAAAAGAAAGGGATTCACAAGCACGCCAAGCACCGTCACCGCCACCATCACCGCTGTGTTGTACTCACCTGACTTTGTTAATAAATCCACCCTCCGGGGTTTGTGTTCACTGCAAGTCCGTGTTTTGTCCTGTTCTCTAGCGCCACTGTTTACACTACATAGTTTTGATTGTCCAGTGTTCATTAAAACCTTCACTACATTGGAATTCGGCCTTTGTCTCTTTCATGCAACATGTAGACATTACAACAAGGGCCTGTTGTAAAGATTTCGGAAGACTAGAGATGTGTTGTAAAAAGTCAAAGTTCCACAAATTTTCAAGTTTGGCATGTTGCCATAGCAACAATATTTGTTTGACAATAAGTTTGATCAAAATCAGATAATGTATGTGGACATCATTAGACACTTCCTGTTTCTCATTTCTCCTGAAAAATCGCTGCACCACGGGCATACATTTCAACATATCATTCTTTTTCACTTCTGAGTCCCTAATGTCTTGAGATCAGTTTCAGTGAGTTTCGAGGCAAACATTTGGAAAATCTCAGAGGAATATTTCAAATTCCAGTTTAAACAGCCTTGAATACCGGATTTCCTGTTGGGCAGAGCACTGACTGTCAGAAAGAAATGTTGTTCGGCATAATACAAGTGTGCCAATTTTCAACAGATTTTGAGCATGTTAAAGTCCCCAAAAGGCAACGAATAGTTGAGGGAAAAAATAAAATCCTTCGAAAAACAATAGGCCTAGTGGCTCAGGCCCCAATAAGGAAACACAGGAACAGGCAAATGTAACAGCAAAAGGACAATAGTAAAGTTCCTAATTGTTACAACAAAGTTTTTTACTTTAGTTTTTTGTTTTAGTTTTTGTGTTTGGTGTGTCGGATGCAGGTAGACTGCCTGTAGGAGTAGTTAAGATGCATGTGGGGTTTAAGTTGGTTTAGTCTGTTTAATATTACAGGCTAGCTCTTAAAACCCACACTGGAAATTATATTTTACTTTCTGTAACCTCTACCAATACCTCTTTAATCGAACACAAAAATCAGGAGTGGCTCGATTCTAGTTCCTGGTGTCAAATTTATAAAAAATGTATAATGGATTTGGCAGATTTTTTAGCTGCTCCAAGAAAATCTATTAGCTCCTCCTTGAAAAAAAAAAACTTTTGATTTATTATATTTATTTATCCGAGTCGATGTAATGTGATGGAAATTTTCTCCCTAAAGAAATCATCTAAAAATATGTTGAGCTCATCTCCAGCCTAGCAGCAGAAGGGCTTTATAAAACAGCCCGGCCACAACGTGTTGCAGTGCAGATGGAAGCTGATCTGCATTAACAACAAGGTACAATTTGATGGAATTTTTGCTGAGAGTTATATTTGCAAATTACACAAGGTTTGCAGAGATGTATTTTAAGTTAGCATAAAAATTTTGACTGCCACTAACTTTGTAGTATTTAATCATGTTATTGTATTTGTTATTATTATTATCATTTGTTCTTTAATAATAACACTTTGTTATTATGATATTTCATTATAACACTTTTCATATTCTATATTTGCTTTTCCACCCTAAAGGATGAATAAGTCTGTTGGTTTTGATCTGGTATTTTCAACCTATGAGTCGCTGGGGCCACGGAAATATGTACTGACTATTATAATTTTTTTAGTTTACTCAGTTGCAACTTTAGCAAACATATTTATAATGCTTGTTATATACTTAGAGTCGAGTCTCCATAAACCAATGTATATATTTTTGTTTAACCTTTTATGCATTGGGCTGCTCGGAAGCAGTGCGGTTTGGCCTAAAGTGCTTTCAAATCTCTTAACTGATTTGCATACTAGTTCATACCAGGGCTGTCTTCTTCAGGTCTATTTGCTTAGTGTTTATACTGTTTGCACTTACTGTACTTTAACAGTAATGGCCTATGATAGGTATGTCTCCATTTGTAAGCCATTACAGTACCATAATATCATGAATCCTAGTAAAATTAAAAGTTGGCTAGTCATAAGCAACTTAATTCCTATTTTTTCAGTAGCTGGTCAAATATATTTGACATCAAGAATGCCCTTATGCAGCCATACTCTTAACAAACTATTTTGTGATAATCTTTCAGTCATTAACATATCATGTGGAACAAGTAGCTTCAGCCTTTTAAGCAACGTGTATGGATTACTCATTATAGTTTGTTTATCTGTGCTCCCTACTTTTCTGATTTTGCTGTCTTATGTTAAAATACTTTCTGTTAGTTTAAGGGTGTCAGAAAATTGTCAAAGCAAGGCACTTGGAACTTGCATTCCTCATTTGATAATCTTCATTAACTATTCAATTGCCACAATTGTTTCTGTTATATATAACAGAGTGACTGTGATTATGCCTAGTGAGATGAATGTCCTTATATCAGTCCAAGTAATGCTATTGCCACCACTTTTGCATCCGGTAATATATGGTGTTAGAACCAAAGAGCTCAGAAAATGCACAGTTAAAATAACAAAGAGATTGTATTCATCAACAAACTGTTACTATACTTCAAAACTACAGTAAATGTGCCCCAAATATTTGCAATTTCAGGTTCTCTGTAAAATGCTTGTTTTATAAACAGTTCTATGCAAACCTATGAACAAGGCAAATATCCATGTACAATGTATTGACTACTTGTATGCAGAGCTCACTGTGCAACATGTGCAAATTAATCTAATATGCATTCATCTAGCATTCAACTTATTATTTTTTTTTTTTTTGCTTTACTAATTATAGTATCATCATAACGTGATTATCATGATCTCAGATTTTTGACCACACTGCAAGCTTTTTTAAGTGGTTTAGCATATAAATCTATTTTTAAATGTGCAAACTGTGAAATGTACTTTTACTGGCCAAGACAATTAATTCTACCCTTAATTCTACCATATGGTCAAGCCATACAGTAGCCTTAACTGTTTATTTTGTACTGTGACACTATTGCTTTACTATATTTCAGAATATAAAAGGCAGATTTAGTATTATTACATGATTTATAATGTACAAATGACAATCACAATGTACAACTAATCCCAGTTAGTTCAGCACAATTGTATTAAAATCTCCCACGTCTCAATAATATTTGGCAAACATTAGTGGTGATTTGTCACCATCTAGTGTTAATTTTGCGTAGGGTGGTTCTTTTCAACAACATGGTAAAAACAGAGAAAAACAGAGACCCAAACTTTATTCCCATTTTCAGAGAATGTGCTCTTACTCTTTCTCTTTGTTTTATGTCTTATGTTAAGCTTTAAAATTTAGAAGCCTACATCTGCTCTTACTTTTCACTGAAAACACATAGTAAAGTAAATAATTAATTATTCACTCTAATGTAATCACAAGCATAACTGTTATTGATTTGTTTTGCTTCAAAATTAATTTTGCCCCGACCGAAGATATCAGATATTTAGTTCAATTTATAAACTAATATATAGATATGCAGACCTAGGCTTTATAGACCCGTTTTAGTTGTTGTAATAGCATTAGCTTGTCCACATGATGGAGCATGTGTATAAGGAATACTATCCTTATTTATTTATTACACATATTCTCTGAAATCTGTGGCTCTATATGAAATTACATATAATCCATGGCTACTTTTCTCTGAACTCTAAACACAAAAACATGTGCACAAGATGCAAAACACAATGCAAAACATCTCTTACAAAAGCAAACTCTTAAAAAAAAACTAAATCTAAAACTCAAATGATTTAAAATAAAGTCTAAGAAGATATGAAGTAGACAGTCTACTGATACTCTAATGACTGCTAGTTGACATGTAGTTGCAAAGTTACTTACTGTTAGAAGAATTTCTAAAGTGGACCATCGAAATAAAGTGTTACTATAAAATAAAATAAGAGGGTGGACATCATGTTATTCTCAAAATGCAGCATTTTTATTGTATTTGGCTTTAGGATTAACAGCAAAATACAAAATAAATGTAAGCCTTAGTGGGGCGAACAAACCGTTACTGTACGTCAGTATGTATCTATTTAGACTAGTCAATGTAGCACAATAGACTGTATTACACTACTAGTGACCATATAGCTTACCTGTATATTCATAGTGCAGTTCTTTTACTCTTTTACTCAATTTTGTTCAGATAGTACTCTGTAGAGCTGCTTCATATAAATATATTTGTATAATGGTCTAATTCTGGATAAACATTATTAAGTTCATTATCAAGTTAGAAAAATGTATTTTTTAATGTATAATGATTGGGTGTAAGTAATCAGTAAATACATGTGCCATATATAAATATAAGCAATATAAAATAAAACAGTTAAAAATACAAAATACAGAAATGCATTGTGTTGTTTCAGATGGTCCTACTCATTACCAATGATATATTATCCAGTCCGTTCAATAATTCTGAAAAAATCCATTAAACATATGACAGAAACTGAAAAAAGCCTGTCTCATCGAGTTAACGATTTAGGTTACATACTTAGGTTTGTCATTTCACACATTTGCTTTTCTCTTTAAATCTCTTTTAACAGGTAGGCTATCCATTAAATTTGTGATTACTTTTGATTGTTTAAAAAATCCAGAATTTAGAAAACAATCTGAAACAGAAACTGTAGTCCTGTGATACAGCTAAAATTAGTGAAGCTCTATTTCTCTGTGGAAGTAACACACAGACTCATGGGAACACAACACTTTGTATTTAGAGAAGTTCTATGAATTATTATTATTGCCATTAGCAGTGCAGGAAATGGTTTAGCTTCACACTACAGAGTTTACAATTGTTGGCAAAGTCTTAATTATATAACTGTAATGAAACCTGCTTAGCTACGGCATTATTTCTCATCTCTTTCTAATCTCTCATATTTTCATCAGGTTCATTTGGTGAACAATACACTGTGTACAAAGGGTTTTGGGTTTTTTTTTCAGTTTTTTTATTTTTATTTTTTTAATATGAAAGATCTTTCTGCACATAATCTCTCATACACTGAGTTCAGATTAATTGGTTTCTACAGCCTTGAAGAATGGAGGCCTTTTTTATTGGCTATCGTGGCTAATTCTACTCTTATATATTTGATCCAAACTCAAAAGTCTCTGCATTCTCCCATGTATATTCTAATAGGAGTTATAGCAGGTTTTGACTTGCTCATGCCTGTATTTTTTGTACCTAGCATGCTTCTTAGTTTTTTATTCAGCCGGAGTGATATATCTCTAACAGGTTGTTTGATACAAATGTTTGGCATTCATTTTGTTGGAGCAATGCAAATTACTTTGCTTTTTTGGATGGCCCTGGATCGTTACTTTGCAATATGCAAACCTCTTTACTATCATAAATACATGGAAATCCCTAACTTTCTGAAGTTTGTTCTTGCACCAGTAATCAGAAATGGACTCCTGATTGTCACCATGGTCGCTCTGGCTGGAAAACTATCATTTTGTGCAACGAATGTCATTGATCACTGTTTTTGTGAGCATATGGCACTGGTTCAGTTAGCATGTGGAGATATATCTATTAATAATATTGTAGGACTTCTGGCTGCTTTCTTTATAGGAGCGGCAGATTTTATTCTCATTACTGTCTCTTATGCTGTAATGTTTATCTCTGTTCTGAAATCTGGAAAAGTTCACATGAAGGCCTTTAACACCTGCATTACTCACTTAATTGTCTTGTCCATTAGTTTGACAACTGCTTTGATTTCATTTTTGTCATATAGAATAAGGAATAACATTTCTTCAAATAACCGTATATTTATAAGCATAATCTATTTATTTTTCCCAAGTTGTCTACACCCACTAATCTATGGCTGGAGAATAAAAGAAATAAGACAAACATTCCTTAAGTTCATAAATGATTCAAAGGTATTTCCTATAAAAAGATGAATGGTTGTTACAAATGAATCTACTACATAATGTGATAATACTTTGAACATGTATTTACTACACAAAACTATTGTTATGATTGTTATGGAAATTGTGTGATGATGATGATGATGATTATTATTGTTATTAAATAAAAAGTAATCATGTTTATATCCTGTTTATATTACATAACATTGAACATTGTAGCGATGGTCTGTCCAAAAATCTTGAGCCATTCTGAACTTCAGTGTAATTTGGAATGTATTTTGCAAGATAATATATGTATTAGACTGCAAAAAGGCCTATAAAACTGTGTGCCCACAGATTTTTTTATCTTTTTTTTTTTTACGTTTTCATAAAAATTAAATATCCACCATTCACAATGTTCAACACATCTTCCATCCCTTGTATGTTTGTTTCTTGCATGTTAGCTTGTAATAAAATGCTTTATGATATAAGTTAAAGCAGCAATCTAGATGTAACGAAGGAGACGGGGCGTGCAGATCTATGTGCAGTTCTTTATTGATTTCAGACAGGGTTGAAACAACAGCAAACAGGAATGGAGGAGGCAACACACAAACACAGTCCTAAGGCTGGCGAGGGTAAGTCGAATGGTAAACAGAGTCCAAAAAGGGGCAAGGCAGCAACAATCCAAAAGCAAGGCTGTTGTCGGTACACGGAAGAGCGATAAACAAAGAAAACACAAGATTGGGCTAGGAAATAAGGAAACATTTTGCAAGGACATGAATCAATGCTCGGTGGGGACTGGAACACAAACAACCCTTCAAATACACATGATAAAGAGATGACATGATAAATGTTTGCTAGTCAATAAGTGACAAACAAGGGGGCAGAGACACAAGGGAACACACCACATTTTTCAACGTAAGAGTCCACAACTGACTAGACAGGGGAGCACTGACTGAAACCATAACACTACATCCTCTCTAGATCCAGTTTCCTATAGAATTTAGCTCCAACCCTGGTGAAACAACCGAACAAGCTAATTATGGTCTTCAGGATTATTGGAAAGCTGCAGAAAGTGAGTCATTACATTACATTTAGGTCTGTTTAACTAATTTTCTATTATAATCAGCAGAAATTCTGAAAACAGTGTGCTGTTGGTGCTATTAGTTAAATGTGTCATCATGGATTAATGCAGAATCAAATGTATGGTTTAATGTAATTAACAGTGTTGGGCATGCTATTTTAAGAAAAAGGTACTTAGCTATAGTTACTAGTTACTTCTAAGAAATACTGTAGTAACCAAATTAGTAAATGAATTACATCATTATAAAAGTAACTAATTAATTGCCAGGGAAAGTAATAATAGTGATAACAAAAGTACTAAGAACTCTACCGCCAAGAATATAAAACACATTAAGGATTAATGAGCTACTGAATATTCATGAATATTAATTATGTTAATAATAAACAGGCAATAAGATTGTCACGTGCGCATTACTTCTGCCCGGAGAAACTGGCAGTTCTTCAAAGCTGAAGAATTCCAAAGGAACTTATTTTGACAAGAAAATACAACAGATAATATATTTTACATGCAGTGCGTCAGTTCTGCATGGTATGTATGTTTGTTTCACACATGCTCTGTTTGCAATGCTTATGCAGTCTATATGCATTATGTATGGGGTGCAGAAGCAGCACGGACTCATTGTGCTTTCACACGGGATGCATTTCAAGTCCGCTCCAGATCCGCAGCTGTTTATCACAAACGCGACATATATTCATTATTTTTTATTTCAAATCCAAGCATTCTTAGCCTATACTATGCTTTTTCAGCATTGTGATCCTCTTTTATCACAGTAGTTACACACTCCTTCATATATTGTGATTTAACTCAATTAATTTAAACAATGTGAATATTGTCAGTGCCGAGATTAGTGCCTGGCAGCAACAGTATTTTGAGCATATGGCTGAACGCCAAGGGAAGCTCGAAGAACGCATTGCGGAGCTCCGCTTTGCGGCCGCTCAAACTATTCCGCTCCCGGATCCTCACGCCGCCGCCTGCCGGTTATTACCCAAGCTCACCTCCGACGATGACGTAGAGACCTACATCCGGATGTTTGAGGCTACGGCGGCCACGAAGGGATGGCCACGGGACATCTGGGCAGCAACACTTGCTCCACTACTCTCCGGAGAGGCTCAAAGAGCGTACTTTTCACTTCCTCTCGAACACATCCACAATTGTGATCGTCTGAAAGAGGAAATTCTAGCCAGGCTGGGGCTGTCGTCCACAACAGCAGCCCAGCTCTTCCACGAGTGGGAGTACAAAGTCCGGCTTCCAGTTAGAGCCCAAGCCGCCGAGTTAAAGAGGCTCACCGACCACTGGCTCATGGAGGAGCAGGCCACTGGCAGCCAGGTAGTGGAAAAGGTAGTAGTGGACAAGATGTTGCGCGCCCTGCCTCGCTCACTCCGTCAAGCTGCCAGGGATGAAAGGACCACGCACCATCAGCGAGCTCGTGGACGCGGTGGAACTCGCCGATGCTGCTTACCATCGAGATGCTGGGGAGAGAGCGCCGTCCTTCCCCCGGAGGGTGGTCCACGAGCGGCGCTCGCCGGAGGGTGAGCCGATGCCTACGGATCCACCGACGCCGGCCACGAAGAAATGGATGGCTGGCTGTGCTGTGCATAAAGGGGTCCCTAAATCAATGCCACGGGTGGATGTCGAGGTTCAGGGGAGAACCTACCGAGCGGTCCTTGATTCAGGCAGTGCCATCACGCTGGTTCGGCTGGATGTCGTCGGGCACCAGCTCACATTGAACGGTACTCTCCCCGTGACCTGTGTGCACGGAGATACGCGACAGGTCCCCACGTGCACAGTCAGCAATCAGAAAGGCAACAACACAACAGCGATAGAGGTGGGCATCATCGGCGACTTACCGGTGCCAGTCCTACTGGGAAGGGACTGGCCTGGCTTCGAGAGTGCCCTAGCCACGGCCGTACAGCACAGTCGCCCGACCCGAAGACTTCGCCGCCGGCCATCCCGGGGAACCCGACCAGCCCTCGCCACCACGGACAGCAGGAGAGACGGTGAGTCCCCCTCTTGTGATACTAATGTGTTCTGTGATGTCTTCAAACAGGTCACGGGAGGGGGAGCATTTGGGGTTGCTCAACGGGAGGATGATAGATAGAACTGCTGGAAACAGGTCTGGATGATCGACGATAAAGAAATCCTTCCGGCCCAAAACCCTCTCCCGCATTTCATCGTCCGAAATGGCCTCTTGTACTGCGTGGCCCAGCGGAGGGGGAGGAAAAACAACTTCTAGTAGTGTCAGCCCACCTCGCCAAAAAAACCTCCCCCCAGCCCGCTCATACCGCTACCCATCATAGGGTGCCCTTCGAGCGGATCGGGATGGATATCGTGGGGCCACTGCCGAAGTCCAGTCGTGGTCACGAGCACATCCTGGTTATTGTCGACTACGCGACTAGATACCCGGAAGCCATTCCCCTTCGGAAATCCACCTCCAAGGCCATAGCACAGGAGCTATTTCCCGTAGGGATACCATCAGAGATCCTGACCGACCAGGGAACTCCCTTCATGTCCCGGCTAATGGCACACCTGTGCCGGCTGCTGAAAATCAAACAGATTAAAACATCCGTGTACCATCCACAAACCGATGGCTTGGTTGAGCGGTTCAACCAGACTCTCAAGCAAATGCTCCGGCGGGTGGCCCCGGGGCCTCCTAGATGTGGCACGCGAAGCCTGGGAGCAGCAGCCGGCACCCCACCGAATGGTGATAGAGCACGTCCGAGAGATGCGAGGGAAGATCGACAAGGTAATGCCATTGGTCCTGGAGCACCTCGTTTAAGCCCAGCAAGCCCAGCAGCGCCACTACAACCGGGCGGCCCAACCGCGGGAGTTCCATCCGGGAGATCGGGTGATGGTCCTGGTCCCCAATGCTGCCTGTAAGTTCCCCGCGCAGTGGCAAGGCCCATACACGGTGGAGGAACGGTTGGGGCCTGTGAACTACCGTGTTCGACAACCCAGAAGGAGAAGGCCCACACAGACCTACCACATCAACCTCCTGAAGCGGTGGGTCGGGGACCGGGACCATGTGGCAGCCCTCGCTCTTCCCCAGCCTGCGGTTGTTGACATGGACCCACACCTCTCGGCCGCCCAGAAGGCAGAGCTGAGGCACCTGGTTGGTCAGTTCCAGGATGTGTTCTCGTAGACCCCAGGCCATACAGAGGTACTACAACATGACATTGTTACTGAACCAGGAGTCATCGTCCGGCAGCGGCCCTACCGAATCCCAGAGTCCAGTTGCCAGGCTGTGGAGGCTGAGATTCAACAGATGCTCAAGCTGGGGGTGATCGAACCATCCAGGAGCCCGTGGTCCAGCCCCATAGTCCTGGTCCCGAAGCCAGACAGAACCCTCTGGTTCTGCAATGATTACCGGCGACTCCACGAGGTGTCACAGTTCGACGGATACCCCATGCCCGGGGTGGACGAGCTGCTGGAAAGGTTGGGAAGGGCCCGGTACATAACCACTCTGGACCTAACCAAAGGCTACTGGCAAGTCCCCCTTACAGACGAAGCAGAGCCGAAAACAGCCTTTTCGACCCCCTCGGGACACTGGCAGTACCAGACCCTTCCCTTCGGCCTCCACGGGGCACCCGCCACCTTCCAGCGGCTCATGGACGTCATCCTCCGGCCACTCCAGGAATATGCCACGGCTTACATCGACGACGTGGTCATCCACTCGGAGGCATGGGAGGACAACCTGGAACGACTTCGGAGGGTTCTGTCTGAGCTCAGGAGGGCTGGACTTACCGCCAACCCCCGCAAATTCCATCTTGCTCAATCCGAAGTTAAGTACCTGGGCTTCATTGGAAGAGGATTGGTCAAACCCCAACAAAAGAAGATCCAGGCCGTCCAGGAAGCTTCTCGACCAACCTTGAAGACCCAGGCTGCCGATCAGCGTCGCCCTGGCAACAAAGGATCACCATGTGGAACCCATCAGCCCGGGCCAAACTTTGGTCCACGGCAGGACCAATATAAAAAGCCCACTCCAACACAGAAGCACTGAGAAACGACTCCATTCAAATGCATGTGTTTGACTTACCTTTCTTATTCGTCCAGACGAAACGCTGTGAACGAGGACGCCCGGGTCACACTTTGCACTTTGGAGCACCACTCACTGGCACCTGGACTAGGAAAGAAAAGGGACAAAGGAAGCACCGTCTCTGGTCCGCACCGTACTGACTCACTCACCTTTCTATTGTCAAAATAAATCCACCCTCCGGGGCTTTCGTGAAATCTACATCCGTGTCTGTCATACTCTCTAGCGCCAGGATCACACAGTCCATCTTAAGAACACTTGACAATAAATGCAGAATACAACACTATTATACCTTTTTTAACACATACTTATTTGCATTTCAAATTTGTACATATCATACCTGTACATACATAACTGTCTGTTTTATATATTGTGTGAATATAGTGTGTATTTTCTGTTTGTATATTGTCTATTTTGAATATTTTTATATTATTCTTTTTATTCTTATTAAATATTTGTGTCGTGTCCTGTCACTGTCATTCTGTTGCACTGTGGAGCTTCTGTTACTAAAACAAATTTCACACTAGAAAGGCATGTGTCAGTATACACTAAAATGGGTATTATCATTTGCATAGTATCGTTATTCTCAGACACAGCGTTCCGTCCTCTTCTCAGGAAACCAAGGTTAGAGTCTCAACCAAAGATGTTCTTCATGAGTCATATTTTAACTCAGTATTATCTGTGTGTTAGTTAAGAATGAATGAATGCATATTAGTGCAGCCATATCGTAATGTGTTTTCCATTGGTATATGGACCCTAATATGGTTTTCACAGACACAGAAACTGCAGCCCTATAACACAGGCAGAGATCTACAGTATTCTCTAGTTCTATTCCTCTTTGGGAAACACAGACTCATGGGAACATAACATGTATTTAGAGCTTATGTGTCAAGCTTTCATTACGCTCAAACAAGTAAAGCATATAACACATCTTATCTAAAAATGATAAGTTATCTATTTTAGCAATATAAGAGGAGAAAACACAGATAAATGAGTATGGGAAGATTTAATATAATTTATGCTGCCATATATTGAGTCATTCATTCATTGTACTTATAACTTGCTGAAGTTATGCTTTAAATTGATGTCACAGTTTTAAACTTAAAGTATTTAATGTAATGTAAATGTTTTTTATTATTATTATTATTATTATTGTATTGGCATTAGAAGAACAGAAACAATGTTTTAGCTTCACACTGTGGTGATGATATTTGTTGGTATTGTTCAACGTACATTGCTGAAAATTGATAGTGATTTAGATAATTATTTAACTTTACACTACATGGATTATATTTGTTGGTAGACCATACTCTGTGGTGAAACTTGATCAGATGCTATATTATTTAAAAAAAAAAAAAATTTGTTTGAAAAGAACATTATATGTGTAGAGGGTTTTCAGAATGAATGTACTTCCTGGGCAAAATATCTCATTCAAAGACTTCAAATTAATTGGTTTCTACAGCCTAGGAGAATGGAGGCCTTTTTTATTTCTGCCTTTCTTGCTGATGTTTCTATTGGCTATCACAGCAAATTTAATTCTCATATATTTAATAAAATCTCAAAAGTCCCTGCATTCTCCTATGTATGTTCTAATAGGTGTTATGGCTGTGTTAGACTTGATAATGCCCATGTTTTTTGTACCTAACATGCTTCTTAGCCTCTTATTCGATTTGAGTGGGATATCTCTAACAGGTTGTTTGATACAAATGTTTGGTCTTCATTTTATTGGAACATTTCAATCTACTTTGCTTTTCTGGATGGCTCTGGATCGTTACTTTGCGATATGCAGACCCCTTTATTATCATAAATGCATGGAAATCTCTAACTTTCTAAAGTTTGTTTATGCACCACTAATCAGAAATGGACTTCTGATTGTCACCATGGTCTATTTGGCTGGAAGACTGTCATTTTGTGTAACGAATGTTATTGATCACTCTTTTTGTGAGCATATGGCACTGGTTCAGTTAGCATGTGGAGATATATCAATTAATAACATTGTTGGGCTTTTGGCTGCTTTCCTTATAACAACAACTGATTTTATTCTCATTACCATTTCTTATGTTATGATTTTTTCTTCTGTGTTTAGATCTGGTAAGCCTCATTTAAAGGCCATCAATACCTGCATTACTCACATAATTATCATGACACTTACCTTGATTTCTGCTTTGACTGCATTTTTGTTGTACAGAATAAGAAATAACATTTCTTCTAGTAACCGTATAGTTATAAGTATCTTATACTTACTTTTTCCAAGTTGTCTACATCCACTAATCTATGGATGGAGAACAAAAGAAATACGACATACATTCCTGAAGTTTATAAACAGTGCAAAGGTCTTTCCTATTAAACAATGAATGGTTTTTACATATAAATGGAAATGACAAACTGGTGATACTTCAAGCACATAAGCTTAATACAAGGAGCTATTGACTTGAGCTCTATGATACTGTGTAGAGAAATGCATTATAAATATAAATATTGTCTAAACAGTTAAATCAAAATAGAAATGGTAAACTATACACAAATATGTGCAATCTGTACATTGACATCAGCATAAGTCACATAGGTGTATGGTTACATTTGTGTACAATAAGAATTTTTATTTGAATTTAATGGAATAGCATGTTGAAAAATGCAAAACCCGGTTGCCACTTTGTAAACAATGCAAAAACCAACTGTATTTAAAACATGTATTATGAGAAAATGGCGGTCATTTTGTCAAAGCTGAAGCCTTGAGCATTGTAAGACTTTCTGACTTGTAACAATTCAGTAGTCCCAGTGGAATTAAAAGGTTTCGATATTTAGAATAAATGTGTCAAGGCTAATATTACTGTATGTAAACCACTGGGAGATCACAGACAATTATAATTCACTGTATTGCATTAATATAAAGATAGTTAATATAAAGATATTTCATATAAAGCTTTTTCTTTCTTATATGTGCATTTGAACTATATGTCCAGCTCAGTACTACTGGGTATTTTGGTCACACAGTTCTTAGGCTTAACATTAAGTTAGCCACCATGGGAGGTTAATCACAATGCCACAAGCAACTTTAACGCTTCATATTAAAAAAAAAAAAAAAAAAAAAAAAAAAAAGAAATTCTAATTATCTGGGTGAGGTAAATCCTGGTTTGGTGGGAATACAATGTGTGGTGTAACTTCCCTGTTTTAAAAACATCAATGCTGCATATTTTAACTCTTTGTAGCTGCATAAGCTGTTAAAATAAACAAAATCTCTTCTTTCAGTTATCATAGAAACTAAATCAAATATAAAATCTCATTAATAGTGTATGTGTATCTACTTGACCATTTCAGTGCATTTTAAGCACAGGTGTCCCATGCAAATAATTTGATATATGGAAGCTGTAAGCGAAGTAGGCTCACATAGAAGGTAAAGGTTAATTTACAGGTTTATTGTGACAACAGAACAGATATGGCAGGTCATGGAAGTGGCAGGCAAGTATAGAATCTCATTGTATAGCTTCTTCTGTACAACCCGAGTATGAAAATATTTTCCCAATTATTCAGACTGGAATACAGACAAAGTAATTTGGCCAATCTGCGACATTACCCCCTCCTCCACAGCCCACTCCTGAGGGCCGAGGACCCCGACATTCTGATGGTTTGACTCTTCCACAAGGTGCAGGATGGTCGAGATGTGAAGAGTAGAATTCTTCCATGAGTGTCTGATCAAGGATGTCATTTCTGGGACCCCAAGATCATTCTTCCAGACCATATCCCTCCTAATCAACTAGGTATTCCAGTTGACCACCATGGCACGGGAGTCCAGGATCTCATTGACCTTATTCCATCCTCCAGGATGTGAGGAAGAGGGTTTTTTCCTATCTGCCCAGACTCTGTGGTGAGAGAAACAGTGGGATGGTGAGGTTTTAGCAAGGAGACTTGGAAGGTGGGATAAATTATGTATTGTGGTGGTAGTTGGATTAGGTAGGTGACCGGGTTGATTTGCCTGATGATGGATGGGGCTGAGGATGTGATCTTGAGAGATGATATTCTCAGGTTCTTTAAGATTTTCTTTGGGTGCACTGAGGCGAGATGAAGCTGTGTCCCAGCCCTTGATTCACCCAAAAATTAATATTAGCTAGTTTATTCACCTTCGAAGCATCCTAGGCATAGGGCTGGGCGATATACTGTATATTGAAAAATATATTATGCGCATCTCGTCAGTAAAGCCGGTTCTTTGATTAGCGGTAAATCTCTGTCAGCTGTTTTTTTAATGGAGCGCCAGCTTATGAACAGAGCCATAGATCACTGACAAGCTACGCGTTGAGATTTGCGGGTGATTCAATGGCACAGCTTCTCAGTGAAGTAAAAATAGCTTTACTTTAGCAAAGGAAAATGAGTCTCCTCTTGGCCTACATCAAAATCCTCAGACATTTTTCTTTACACATGGTTTGTGCTTCTAAGTCATGACTGCAGTTTTGTTTTGTTCTCTCTCTCTCACACTCGTCAATAATCACGCAATGCATACATATCCACCGGAACCTAGAAAAGTGTTTATTACATTTGAAATATGAATATTTATCTTACAAAAAATGCATGGGTTCGCTACAGGAGACCTTTATTCACCCCCCAGGACCATGAGAGGGATCTTTTATTATGGATGCATGTACTTTATTGAACGTCAGCAAATATCTGTTTAGTCTCATGGAAAGGCTTGGAGGGGTCTGGACAGTTTTTAATTTAACTCAAATTGGACTTTATGCTTAATAATACACCTATGCTTAAAAGGTAAGTAAAACAGAGCCTAATTTTCATTTTTGGGTGAACTAAACTTGTAAGGGACGTGATGAATTTTAAACGAAATTTTTTTTTTGAAGAAAAACTCATAATATGCAATATGCATATTACAAGCATACAGAAAAAAGAAGATGAGGTCCATTCCTCTATGGAGCTGCACGCTGCACACAGACTCAAGGGAAAGCAAAAAATAACAGAGATTTGTATTTATAGACCATGATATGTGTCAAGCTTTCATTACCTCTGGAAAAAGAAATCAATGTAATAAGGAGAGCACTAATTAATAAAAGATGGATAGAAGGGTGCATGGATAATCATTGAATTTTCCTTATTTCCAATTCCCTGGCTCATAAATGTATTTTCTGTTCATTTCTATGACATTAGCAGTATAATGTAGGCCTCACAGTGCAGAGATATATTTGTAGCTATGGTATAAATTGTGACTGAAGTGTGGTTAAAGGGAAACTTGATCAAGTCTGTTTTTTTCTTATTATTATTATTTTAATCACAGTGTGTGCAAAAGGTTTCAGCACAAAGTATTTTAATACAAAAAATGTCTCATTCACTGAGTTCAGATTAAATTGTTTCTACAGCCTAGGGCAATGGAGGCCCTTATTATTTATCCCTTTCTTTCTGATGTTTTTATTAACTATCATGGCAAATTGTATTATCATATAATTAATTATATGTCACAAGTCTCTGCATTCCCCTATGTATGTACTAATAGGTGTTATGACTGTCTTAGACTTGATCATGCCTGTATTTTTTGGACCTAGCAAGCTTCTTAGTTTTTGATTCAGCTGGAGTGAGATATCTTTAGCAGGTTGTTTGATACAAATGTTTGGCATTAATTTTGTTGGAACATTTTAAATCACACTGCTTTTTTGGATGGCACTGGATCGTTACTTTGCAATATGCAAACCTCTTTACTATCATAAATACATGGAAATACCAAACTTTCTAAAGTTTGTTTTTGCACCACCAATAAGAAACGGACTCCTGATGGTCACCATGGTCTCTTTGGCTGGAAGACTATCATTTTGTGCAACAAAAGTCATTGATCACTGTTTTTGTGAACATATGGCACTGGTTCAGAATACATAAAATACATACTAATATTGTAGGACTTTTGTCTGCTTTTCTTATACCAGCAACAGATTTTATTCTTATTTACAGTTTCTTACGCTGTTATTTTTACCTCTGTTGAAATCTGGAGAAGCAAACTGGAAGGCCTTAAACACCTGCATTACTGACATTATTATCCTGTCAATTAGTTTGTTTTCTGCTTTAATTTCATTTTTGTCATACAGAATAAGAAATAACATTTCTTCCAACAACCGTATATTCATAATAGTAATTTACTTATTTTTTTCCAAGTTGTTTGAACCCAATAATCTATGGTCGGAGAACAAAAGAAATAAGACAATCATTTCTGAAGTTCATAAACAATGCAAAGGTCTTTGCTTTAAAAAAATGACTGTTTTATTAAGAAATTGAAGCTACATTTAATCCTTACATAATAATACGGTACAATAAACAAGCCCTTAAATAAAGAAGCTATTGCTTTGAGGGAAGAATTCCGAACCCTGGTGTGCTGAGCCCTAGCGAGGGCAAGGGTTCAGTGTCCGGCTAGGTTTCCAGCTGCCCCCCGGGGGAAAGGATGGAGCTGAAGGAGGAGAAGGGGAGGAGGAGGGATTGCACAAAAGCGAGATGCGGATTTGAGGGAAACAGGCTTATTTATAGTAGGCAAAGAGGATGTGATTGGGTGATCATAGCGAGGAGAATAATTAGGAAATGCGATCTAGCTGTGATTAATTCGGTTAGCGCTCCTCCCGAAACTTTGTTATTATCAAAACATGCACTTAGAGTATTAGTAGACTGTCTGCTTAATATCTCCTAACACTTTGTTTTAAAGGGTCAACAACACACTACATACTGACTATCAGAAACTTTGCAAGTATATGTCAACTTATTCTACTAACCCTAAACCTACCCCTAACAGTCTACTCTGAGAGTTAGTAGACATATAGTTGTGAATTAATGAGAATTAGTTGACATTTAGTTGACATGTAGTTACAAAGTTACTTATAATAAGTAGAATGTCTAAATGGACTATCGAAATAATGTGTAACCAAAGAAGAAGCTGTGAAAGAGGAAAGGAAACTAGTTTGAGTTAAACAGCAGAGATGGGGACAAGTCACATATGGTCAAGTACAAGCAAGTCTCAAGTCTTTACCATCAAGTCTCGAGTCAAGTC
>JAUCMU010000027.1:3635323-3647925 GCA_032275025.1 Enteromius treurensis | reverse complement strand
ACCTGTGCGACTGCTCTCGTTTTGTTCTCACGGTATTTTGATGGCACATGTGATCGAAAGGCGGCTGCAGCGCCGATCAAAGTCGAACAAATGATCTTACCAGAATGCATTGTTTTGTAAGGAGGCAGCCGAATTCTTGCGGCGCCGTATAAGGCGAACACACCTTATGTGTCTTTCGCCCTGTCTTACGTGCCCTTGTGATCTTTGTTGTGCCATGTGCTCTGTTTATTTACCTGTCAGCTCCCTTGTGTCTGCTCCTCGTTTGTAACCCCGCCCTCTCATCAGTGTTTCATCCTCTGCCAGCCATGTTTTGTCCAGGTGTATTTGATTAGTCCATGTATAAATACCACGTCCCATGTCTTTTATCTTTGTCTGTCGATATCGTTTCATGTAGGTGTGTATACTCTGCATTGCTCAGCGCTTGTTCCTCGTCCTTTCTTGTTTTGTTTCAATAAATGTTTAGTTCTGATTGTATTCCTACCTCTGAGTTCTCCGTGTTCGCGAGGAGGCGAGGGCGCGAGTGTGATGAGCCCACATCGTGACAGTACCTATATTTGTATAAAAATTTTTGTTACATTAAATGTAAATACATAGCATATAAAAAAAGAAACCAAGACTTTGATATATGGAGCATTATATATTTAATGTATTGTAATTTTGTCTTACATTGAATCATCAATACCATTTCTTGACAAATCTTGCTTTATGCCTGTAATAAAGTTTATTTTATAATTGTGGTTTATCCAGCACATGGGAATTATACCAATTCACTTAATCAATTTTAATTATTCATTCTCTTCTTTCCCTGTTTCTCTTTTTACAAAATGTTTCATTCACAAAACATTCAAATTGTTGACGTTTCATGCAGTAAATCAAGGCCTCATTCATATAGAAAGCACAATAATCTTTGCAATGTATAAATGGTTACATTTTTAATTCATTTCGTTTTAGTGGCTCTCAAGTTCAGAAAATTGCTGAATGAGTCTAGAGGAGTTTGGACATGAAGTTAAAGGTTTCCTTTAAAGGGTGTTTTAAGGTTAAAGGTTAAACTCTTGCCATTATTCACTGATATTTTGTTTGGAAACCTGCATGACGTTATTTCTTTCTTGGAACACAAGAGAAATTTAAGGAATGTGCTGGTAGTTTTTTTCAATGCCTACTAGAGCTTTTGAGCTTTAAAAAGGACCACATGGAGGAGAAAAGTATCACAGAAGCATTCCATGTGAGTCTGTGTCAAAGTATTTTTGATTAGTTAAAGTCAAGTCATCTTTATTTATATAGCACTTTATACAATACATATTGTGTCACAGCAGCTTTACAGTGTTAAACAGGAAAATAGTGTTTCAATAATTACAAACAAAATTAAATTCTGCTGTAAAGCAGCTCTAAAAAGAGCACAGTAGTAAAAAGTTGAGCTAGAACTGGTCAGAGAAACAGTCCAATTCGTTCTCCAATTCTCAATTCAACTACTTCTTCTTTTGAGTCTGATCTGTTGAATGAATCGTCTGAGCTGGTTCACAAGACCGAACTATGACTTATTATGACTTATGACAAGTGAAGGATTTTTCATGAATAAAAACTAAAAAGTTTGTTTCTTCCTCACAAACCTATTAATTCAGAACAATTCATACAATATGCACATGGCACAAGTCGAGGGAATGCTTTTTCACGACAGCTTTTAAATTAATTGTGATAGCATGGGAAATATATACCAGAACATTCTTTAAAAGTTCTTTGCTGTTCAACAGAAGAGACAGATATGCGCACATATGCTTTGTTCAGGATAAAGACTGTAACTGAAATGTTTGTAGCTTCAGAAACTGCACTTAGGTCAAAAATAGCATGTGATAACATATAGTCCCCTTAAAGATATGTAGGCATTGTTTATAATTAAATGATTCCATAGAAAACCACTTCTAGAAATAATTGAAGGGAAAAACTAATATTTTATCATGTAGTCTTTTTATCAGTAGTGTGTCCATAACTTGTATTAGGTAAGATATACTTTTTTATTGAAAAGTGGAAAAAAAAATACTTTTACTTTGCATGGCTGATTTAAAAGCTCTCAGTTGAGACATTAGACATTATAAAGATGATTCGATTTGGCAGCTTTTATAATAAAAAACTAAATCCAGTTCCATTTACAGTAATTAAAATGATAAATTCCATACATTAAATATGGTTCAAAACTAAATCACGGCCCTTAAAATCTTCCTCAGTTCTAACCAAAGGAAGAATTTATAAAACAAAACAACAACAAAGGCATGCTACCACTGACGTTTGATTTAGCTAAGATGAGAAGCCATTGCCTCAACCCTAAAAGACCTTCAAATACCCGAGGCACTCAGTGGCCGGCCTATCAACTAAAACCTCACCTTCTAATCGCTTCGACGACAAGGTCACATTTTCTACACTTAAGTTTTTACTGTACACCCTTGCAGGATGGAAGAGACAAATGTGAACAAGAACACAACAACTGCACCACTGTGAGTGTGTTAAAGGGTGTCCCATTTTTCCAGGTTATTTCAAAAGGGTCTCTTGTATCGGCACAACACAAGAAACTCTTATCTGCATTCTATCTGTCATTCAGTTTGGGCGAATCGGCTCCCTCCTCATCTTCGTCTTTGTCATCTTTTGCCCCGATCAGTCGTTGTCGAGCAAAGTCCTCGAAGATGATATCATCGTCACTAGGGACA
The DNA here is from genome assembly GCA_032275025.1 of Enteromius treurensis. Lineage (NCBI taxonomy): Eukaryota > Metazoa > Chordata > Actinopteri > Cypriniformes > Cyprinidae > Enteromius > Enteromius treurensis. The sequence continues at coordinate 3,645,229 of JAUCMU010000027.1, read as the reverse complement.
AACAGACAAATATTCATCAGCTGATTGCATTTTTGTGCTGTGCACTACAAGCTGTTTTTTGGTTTTTTTTTGTCGACAAGATATTGACAAAGTACAAACAGATAAGCAGTGAGCAATCATTACAGTTTTACAAATTTCATAAACTGTATATATTTTTTTTCTCTTCAGTTGTTTTTAATAAAAATCAAACTGAGGTTTTTTTTTTTTTTCTAAGTGGAATAGAATCTGAACCAGGATCAGGACCATTTCTTGTGATTCTTCTTCCTCAGTAAGATAAGGTTTCACAACAAATTGAATTTTCAGAACTATTATTCCAGTCTTCAATGTTAAACCATAATTTAAAAATAATTTTAATATGCCTATCTGATACAGCACAAACATTTCTTATCATTATCAATTCTAAAATCTTTTGTAATACACTTGCAAAACTTTTTCTGAAAGATCACGACACTAAATAGAACATAGAACATAGAACTACATAATTCCAGACATGTAGTGCACATGATACTTATGTAACCAGAAGATTGATAAATTGAAGTACACAGACATAAGCTACTTAAAAAAATAAAGTGTATCAAGATTTTAGTTAAGTGCAAGTAGCTATGTAACAGACTCGGTAACAATGTGTGACAGTAGCTGCCTGTTACATCTACATAATTACAAACTCTAATTACAGGCTGTTCCATAACTTAGTTACAGAAAAAGTACATTTTATTTCGTGTAAGTGCAATGGATACTACTTACTCCATAATTAGGTAATTACTCTGTATTATGACACCTTAAAATAAAGTGTAACCAAATTATGTGTAACTATGTATAACCAAAAAACAAGCATTATAGTATGTTAAAGTCAAACTACAGCATGGAAAAGACTTCCACTTACTTTGTGTCAAATTCAATGAGGTTTGTGTCGATGGGGGCATCGTTTTCTGGAGCTGAAACAAGAAGGTTGCAGAGAGAATATTGATTGGCACTCTGTAGGTAATAGGCATATTTTCCCACTTAAAGAACCCCTTATACCCCTTTTTCTTTGCAGCTACTTAATAAAAAGAACCGCAAAACTATCTACCTATCTATCTATCTATATATAAATATATAATTTATTTGGAAAAACGGATAACTGGTAGTTTTTTTTGTTGTTGTTGGTGGTGGTGGTGGTTTGCAATGTTGGGAGTAACGCGTTGCAAAAGTAATGCATTACAGTAATAAATTAATTTTTATTGTTCCAAAAACAGCACGATACAAGATTTTAACGTATAAAAAATGCCGCAAGTAAGCACTGTTTCTTGTTCGTGGTCAGTTATTATCCATGTGTGGTGTACAGGTTTGTAAATGAATACTAATGTCTAAACTACAGCTTCTAATATATACAGTATGTGTAGAGCGATTTGTTTAATTTTTAAAGTAACGGCAAAGTGTCCAGCAGCAGACAGCGCTGATCATAAACTATGTTTGATCAATTTAACTTTTCAAATCATCACAACTTGCCTAAAATGCAAGAAAAAATTTCAAGCATATAACAATGTTTAAACTTTAAACCACCTCCAGTGGAAACAAAACAGCCGACGTCATTATTTTATTCAGAGTATTACATCATTCAGAACAGTAAAGGGTCTACATTTATTTGGGTGCACTGACAATATCTTGAACAGGAACAAAAATGAACCGAAACGCAGCGAAAAAAAGACATAAATACATTTGAATGGAATGAAGCTTTAAATGACCACTTAACAAAACAAAACAAAAATTGAAAACAAAAACTCTTTCATTATAATCTTAATCCACAAAGATGGTGCATCAGAGGAGATGGCGAGTCAGGAAATGTATCTTTGTGACACAGATTCAGAAAACACTAAATAATTTAAATATCTTCCTACTATTTTCCTCGGACATATTCATGGTAATTAGGCTACTTCTGATGATGCTGTGACAAGCTTTAGCCTATTGCATGTATCTGAATGCAGAACTCTTCAGCTGTGCTGACGGCGCGCTCTCTGTAGTTATTTTGGTGAAAGTAACTCAGAAGTAATACAGGAGTCATGTAACTCAACAGTCATGTAATCAGTAATACTTTAATGTATGGTTAATATTTAATTGTTATTTCCCTGTGTAAAGGAAATGATGTGTTGTAACTGATATCATGGTAAAAAATAAACCCTACTTTTAAACTAGCTCACCAGAGAAATATGAAAGCAAATAAATAAAGGCTATCTGTAACATACCATCTCTGTAGATCGATTCCTCCAATGGTTTGGGGTGCATTAATGTAAAGGGAAGCTCGACGGCAACATCACTGGAGAGGGAAACACAGAACATGAGAGTAAGGCATCCAAGAGGTACGATTACCAAATAAACCCTGGCCATTTAGGATCTGCTGCACCCAAACCTCAGTCCCACCACTCATGAGGTGCTAACAGAGTGCTGGAACCACTGGCCTAAAAGCATCAACACAAATGGTCCAGTAATTGATGGCATCTTCTCAAGTGTCTGTGATTCCAGCCAAAGGCTTGGTTACTTATAGGAATCTCTAATGTGCACAATTGGCTGGAGTCAGCGGTGTAAGACTCTTCAGTATACGGTCAGTCGTAGTCAATGAAATCCACTCTGGAGCAGCTTTTATACGGTTTCAAGGGGAGTGTGTCAAACAACTGCACATCTGAATAAAAATAGGAATAAACACAAAGATCACTGTACCTTGAAGCAAGATCTCCAAGCAGCCTGAAAAAATAAATGAATACATAAATAAAGCATGATCTTACTGAATTACAATAATAAGCATTCCATATTGATTTAGCAGTGATTTCAGTGTAACCTTAGAATGAATAAAAGGGGTCAAGTCTAGCCACCTGTCTTAGCCTGGCTTCCGCGACTATAAAGCTCATTGGAGCATAGTCTGGTCAAGCTGCCTTACTACCGGTCTTCTGGGAGGCGGGCTTAACCTGCGTCCATCAGATGCCTCTTTATACTACTGGACGAATCTATAACCAATCATACCACTCATTCCGATGACGAATGCGTAGCGACGGAAACTGAAGCCTCCGTAACCAATTGTAGCTAGTTTCATTAAAGCAGTAGGAAAATGTTGTAAAGCCATTTCTGCGGGTTTTGCCAGATTAATATGAGAGTAGCTAGTATTTACAGTCATTCAGTGATTATTTTAGCAAGCAATTGAGCATCGCAGAACTGCTGCGTCATTGCGTTACACTCGCCTCAGTCGTGCCAGGGGTGGGGGAGCCCATTTCTCATTGGTTCCCACTTTTTTGGGAATGGAAATGCTCTAAAACGGCAGCTTTGCCAGACTGACTTTGCTCGCAAAATTGAATGTAGCGTCACAGGAAGTATGGGCGGGTCCAGGCTACACCTGTCTATCTTTAAAGCTTAAAAAACATATTTCATACACACCAGAACGAGCGTTTCTCATGATCCAAAAAGTAAATTTTTGGCTGGTACCCATCTCATTACATAAATATGTTTAAAATATTAACACACATATACTTAGTTATATATATTAAATTCAATTTTTGATTTAATTCATTGTACATACGAAGTGAACAACTTTGAAACATTGAAATATTTGTGTATAATAAAAATCTTTCATTACAGTGCAACCAAAGATAAACCCAGAATGTCTTCTTTTAAGAAAACACCTGATTTGTGAATACATTTGTGCAGGTTTGTGGGTCATACACTCAAAAATCCCCAGTTATACCATTTATAATGATAATGATAACTAAATTAGTATTTTAAGGGATTTGTGAATGGCCCTTGCCTTTACTAAACATTACAACTAAGTCTGGGAGTTATGGATATTTCTGGCATGTTGGTCCTGGGCGGGCATCGGTATGTGACGAGTTGGGAGTGAGAACATGTTTCAAATGCTTATGTGCTATCAGAAGTAGGACAGTTGATGCACACTTACCCTCCACGAGACACCACCAGCTTTACTTTCACCTTATAAGAAACAATGATGCCCAGAATCTCCTTATTGGCTCCCTCTCTTAACCTTTTGAGAAATAATGCAGTGGAAAGGTGAATTAATAAACCTTACAAGAAACACAAGCCACATTTAAATGAGAGACTGTACTTACAATGTACTTGAGGCTAAATTTGTGTCTTCGTGTTTGAGTTTGCCATCCAGAGCCAAGCCACGTTTCTCTCGGTTATTCGCCAGGAAAGGCGTGAGAGTGTATACTTTACAAAATGTAGCACTGGGGGCCACAATATCACTAGAAACAAAACAAAGCAGAGAGCAGTTATCATACGATGTCAACTTGCGTTCACATTTGGTAACTGAGTGTCTGGTTACTACGGACTTACTCTGATTCCTCTGTCGCCACTGGACACTTGTACTGGGCAGTGTTGAAGAGGCAGATATCAGCATACTGACGCACTACAATAATACAAATAAGTGTTATTGTTTCTTAACCATACACTAGTGTAAATACAAAATCTGTTCACTGTGAATAACTGAAGGACCTGAAATCTTCATTTTTTTTACTGTCTTGTTTGTGTTGTTTGTGACATGGACGTTGACGCTGATTGGTTCACCATGATAGTAAATCTAAAAGACATTGAGCACAAAGAAAGTCATGCAAACAACAAGAGTAAATGACAACATAGGAAAATAATAAAATGTTTTTGTAAAAAAAGAAAGTATGGTCTGATATTGTAATTATATATTATTATCTACATTCGGCCTAAATGTTTAGGATGCATGTATTTGGATACAAAATTTAAATCCCTTTGAATCATACCATTTTTAAATAATTAAATGAGATACATATTTGTCAGTCACATGTAAAAGAAACAGGCAAGACTGTCATTGTACTATTGAACTAGATGTTTGACACTCAGGTTTATATATTTATCAATTAATTTTCTTTCAATTTCATCTTCTTCTTTTTTCTTTTTTTTTTTTTTGTTGAGAAAACCAAAATATTTTACAACTTTGATGAAAGTTTAGGATCTACTTCGAATGTTGACTACTGTATACAGTGATACAGTTTATAACTTATCGTTACAATGATGTAATCCAAATAGATATATCATTGTTTCTGTTCTGTTCAGTTAGAGTTTCCAGGTATATTTACAAAGTACAACAATGCACAAGTCATTAAAGACAAACTGATATCACAGGTCTAAAACTATAAATACATTTATTCATGATTTCTGTGAATGCATTGCAGATTGCAGCTTTATACATTCATGCCAAATGTTTATTATTGTCTGTTGTGTAAAGCTTCAATAATGTCTAATATACTACAAGTGACACTGTGTCTGCAGGATTTCAGTTGTAATGCCCTGCTTCCGTCACTAGATGTACCGGTTGTCATTGGATTAACTTGAGTTACTAATGAGCAGAACTTTATCTGTGATGTTGTCTTTACTCAGTCTTATTCAGAGTAACCAGACAATCCTACCTCTTTGTCAAGTGAGGCCTCCAGGTGTAAAGGTTTATCTGACATGAGAAACCGACTTGTGGTTTCAGCCATTGGCTGTGGGCCCGGCTTCTCTGGAGCGTACTGCACTTTTCTGATGACAAGACGCACTGAATTCCTGTAAAATGGCAGTTAATGGGGCACATATATCATAATGTGTGGCATTTATTGACTTTTACAAGATCTATGTTGTGAATGGTTGCCAGGTGAGCGTTTTTTATGTTTGTTGTGTGTCCATACAGATTTTCTTAACTCTGATCATTTAAGAGTAATAGCTCAACATTGCTCAACAAAACGTCCTGTTAAAGCATCATTTCTCTTCATGTCACAAATAGTGTGAGGCTTTTGTTATTATCAAAACAATTAAAGTGATTGCTTTACAAAATCAGACGAAATGAAAATAGGACACTTTATCGAATGTATTCAATCGAAAATCCTTTAGTCTTATTTGTCTCCTGTTTTCCAAAAACACATTCCGACAAAAAAAGGTTTTGTTTTATGTTATGTACCTTTTGTGGATTTTTTCTTCAACATTTTCTGCGCAGAAAGCCTTCACTTCAAAGTCCACCCCGCAGGCCTTTGCAGATAGGAGTAAGAAAATGTTAAGCTGTAGTGTGAAACTCAGCAAAACCCTTTTACGCATCGATCAAAACCAACATCATGAAACACTATTTGAAGGAAAATGTACCTTTCCTGTATCTTCTGGCCCTGGTTGTAACGTGACAGAACAGGGTAAGTTTGGAGGAATCTGTGAGAAAATGTTAAATGACATTTCATGTTGCAAATTAAATCGTAGCACTAGATAAAGAGTTGAAAAAGTTGTATCAAAACTGAATCCAATATTACAAAACTTGACATCATGTCAACAAAATACGAAGTTTCACCTCAAAGGTGAAGGGGTAAGCATGTTCTCCAAGTTTCTTTATCAGTCGCTCTTGTAGACGTGTCAAGCTCTTTTTCTCTTCAGGCACAGGAGGAAATGCCTGGATGTTGGCCACGAAGAGGTCTTTGCGAAACGTCAAGCCGAGAACATCCAAGTCCTCCCGTCCATAGCGGAAAGCACACGTCAAGGTCACAAAAACTGTGGAGTGATAAAAACAAACGTTTGGTTACTGTATGGTTAATGGATTTACTTGTACAGTCAACTTTGTACTTCTGGTTCCTAATAAAAGAAACCATCAACAAATGGGAAAATTATTGTCTTACAGTAAGTGTACAGAGCTATAAAATTAATGCAGAAGAACAGCTTGGATATAAGCTTTGAAGACCCGTGTAACGAGAGAGGTTTGAGTTCATACTGAGATCTCTGATTTATGATTGCTGGTATCTTTTGAGTTTGTAATGCAGAGATCTCTTCTGAAACTTTAGAGGAGGCATGCGGAAAAAAAAATCTGTGAGGCAGGGAACTTTAGCAAAGGCTCAGTTTGGTTATTGCTATACAGTGAAAGTTAAAAAATAAATAAATAAAAATCTCACCTTTTCTCTCTTTTAAGTACTCTGGATCAATTAAAACCACGCCATCTGCAAGAGACACAAATACATTATAGCTAAAAAGTCATATTTATACCTGCTAAGCTTTTATTATTATATTATTTTAACTGTTATTTTTAATCTAAAAACATCTTCCTCCATAAAAAAAAAAAAAAGTTTTCTTTAAACCAATATTTTCGCGCAGTTTCAGAGTTAGTTTAATCATTTACTGTACATTAGTAAATTAGTCATTTTAATTAGCTGTATTTGTAAGCAGCTTCATTGTGTAATTACAAAGTACTAGTTATGACATGTAAATTACAATGTAGTTACAATGTAATGTGCCCACTACATCAAAGTGAAGCATAAATTCAGATTAGTATCTTATTGCCTACCGACAGGCTCCACAAGATCCACATGGTCGACGAAATCCCTCTTACCAAGGTACACAGTTAACTAAAAAGGCAATCGAAAAATGACAGTATTACATAGCATAACACATAAAACTATTCAAAGACAGAACTGAAATGTCCATTTGTGCACAATTATATTTATCTTTCATTAACCCCTGCACAATGAATGCTGTTATGAAGTTAAGAGCACTAATCTGTCTTTGTAGTGCACTTTCCATCAAAGCCTATTACTGAGTCTAATATATGTTCCTGTAATGGTTGTGTTGTGCCGATCCTGTCCCAGCTTTGCAGAAGGGTGGGTGCTGAGTCACATGCCCCTCTTTCATATTCGCCCCACGCCCGCTTCCTGCTCAAGGACTGTTGCGGCGCACCACACGTCTCCCTGCTAATGATACATATAGACTCGTGGCTATATGCGAACCACATAACCATTGTGAGCAGGGACCCATCCGTCTGGCTAACCGTGTCGCAAGCATCAAATCAAATTTTGCAACAAGAGGTACTTTGTTGCTCAATATTTGTGGTTACTCTGTCATAACCATTTCATAACAGGCTGTGCTGCACTCACTGACAGGAAAGCTTTGCAGAATCACAATCAAAACAACTGACTGACTGACAAAATGAATGTAGTATTACCTTTCCATTCGGACTAGCCTTCTTGAACACCCTGTGGAAACAGAAAAGTATCATAAGATGATAGTATACACTAAATTTTGCTATTTAAAGGAGATATAATTTGGTGCTGTCCTGAGAAAATCACACTTGTATATGTGAGAAGCCAATGGCAGTTGCTTGGCCGGTGCATGACCCTTAAAACAAGCAATCTGGATGCTCTTTACTGTAAGGACACTCATTTCTGTTCTCTATTTGTGGTTTATTTAAATATCATGCAGAAATTTGGAGTACTTAAGTCATTATGTCAGCCAATCTTCCAAGTTATGTTCCCACTTTTTTTGATCCATTATCTAACATTTTTCAGTTTTGGTTTTTCGGGTTACACTTTATTTTGATAGCCCACTTCAGACATTTTAAAAGTAACATTGTAACAACATGTCAACTAATTTTCATTAATGTGCAACTACATGTCTACTATCTCTCAGACAACATGTGCTCCAACTAATACGCCCATATAGGTTGTTTTTACATAGCGGCTAAATACGAGCCATCAAATCATATACTGAAAACAGCACAGTTGGTGTAGCTCAGGTTGTAGAGCGATGCGCTAAATCGAGACGTGATCATGCCATCATGGGTTTAAACCCAGAGAATGCATGTCCTACCTATATGTAGTTACATCTGTAATTAATTTTTGTAATAACATTTATGATTACACTGTTTACCCATCCCTTACACCTTAACTCACCTTTAAACTTAACCATTCCACCTGTCCCTAACCTTACCCGTATCCCACCTAAATAGCAGAAAAAGTATTTTGCAATACAATATGCAACACAAGAAGTGCATCACACTTGTTTTTGATGTAATTACATTGTAGTTAAGGTTACCTAATATAAAGTGTGTCTAAATAAAAGATACTCTAATGACTACTAGTTGACGTAGTTGCAAACTTACTGAACTTCTAAAGTTGCCTGTGTCTTGCACATTAGGAAACCAAGGATTTCACAAACCATGTACAAAGTGTAATGTCATGCCATGGCTTTCAGTTGACTGGGGCTGGTGACATGATCACAATTTTAACCTTGTGTGCATCATTTAACCATGAGGCACATCACCAAATAGTAGGCTTGTTACATTCATTTGAATAAAACCTTACAGGTTTCATAACCCTCAATACCACAAAAATTAGCAACTCACGGCTCTGTAAATGAAGTTTAATATATAATTACAGTAAATATACAACTTTACTCAAAGCATAATACAGCAAAACTGCTTAACTGTTTATATTCACGGTTAAAAACAGCTACAAACAGGCCACATTATCAACAATATTTACTCAGAAAACATTAGAAGTTTGTCTGCTTGTGTTCTGGGCCTTATTTTTTCCTAATATGTTTTATCTTCAGAAAGATTGGCTGCCTAAGTGGCACTGAAATAATAACATCTCTTAGCTCCTCATCCACAGTTCAGCCATTTCTTTCACAGACAGCACCCTACAGCAAAACAACAATAAATGAAGTCGTAAATCAGCCTTGCTGCGGATGTGATGGCCTAAATTTTTAAAGGCACGCCGAGGCGTTTTATCTGTTTGAATACGGCCTAAGCAAAACAAAAAATGGGTTTGTTAGTGGACTAAACAAAATAAAATTAGTAGGACAAAGACTAAGGGTGGCACTCTTTGTAAACAACAACAAAAGAATACATTTTTATTTTTAAAATGAATAAAAATGGACTAACGTAAGGTTAGACATAGGCTATGTTCAGAATAAGCATTCATTAGCATACTGTAGTACATTACTGAAATATATATATATACAGTGGGTACGGAAAGTATTCAGACCCCCTTATGTTATGTTGCAGCCATTTGCTAAAATCATTTAAGTAAATTTTTTTCCTCGTTAATGTACACACAACACCCCATATTGACAGAAAAACACAGAATTGTTGACATTTTTGCAGATTTATTA
>JAUCMU010000027.1:3607111-3618370 GCA_032275025.1 Enteromius treurensis | reverse complement strand
TGCGTCTCGGTCTGATGACGGCTCACTCAGGGCGGCTCTGAGATAAGACACCAGTTCAGTCTGTGTGACACGCTGCTCTCAATCAAATATTGTGGGAGTGGAATTTAATAAAAATACTGGTGGATCTTTATCATTGTAGGATGGTTGTGTACTCACACTCCCAACACACATTTCAGTCCAAACAGCTTGAAAAAGTGCATGTACCACCGTATGACCCATGTAATGACATGATTTATTTGCAGTGTCTGGCTCTAAGAAAGAAGTGATATATAGGGACATTGATGAATCCACAAATCTTTTGTAAAAGGGGTGGGGGTAAAACACTAGCCTGACAATGTCAGAACTCGTACAGATAAGGCCCAGTTGGACGCTGGATTTGCACATTGTTTGATACTGAAAGATGAAGTGGTCTCACCTATGAAAGATCCCGGTCATGATTCAGAACTGCAGACTGTAAGTGAAACGGCATCAAACGTCTGTGTTTTGTTGGTAATCGGCGCAAGCGCTCGTCACTCTTTAGCTCCGCCCACACGGCACACCTCCAGGAACGAGAATCAAAAGGCTGTCTTTCTTTTTTATAAACATGATAAAACTAAAGATAAAACTACCATTACTCAAGATTAACATGAGATTGGGTGAAACTGTGTGTGTTATGCCCCATTTAGTGACGCATGGGTCTTCCATTTGTACATTATTCTTTGTCAGTTTTAATAAGGACTGTAAATAAGCTCTACTGCTCACTCCAACACCGGCTACTAGCCAGTAACACATCATTTGGATCTTAGATCTTATGACCTATCAAGGTTAACTTAAAAAAGAACAAAAACAGTACTATATGCATGAATATGGAAAAATAAAAAAAACATCATTCCTAACCAAGGGTTCACCACATGGGTTTCACAGTGATTCATGTTAGGTTTATTTTAAATGAACAAATTCATTACCGATTTATACTTTCTATTAAAAATGCATTAAAATACTCTTTAAAAAAATGGAACACCTGTGTAATTTAAAGTGCATTATACAAATAATAAACATCAAAGGGTACTGTATATAGTTCACCCAATAATTTAGTAAGTAATTGAAATTAAAGTTGTGTTTAATCTGTCATTTTACATTATTGACGCACTATTTTTCTTTCTGATACTGTGAAGTGCTTTGACATAATCTGTATTACTAAAAGCACAATATAAATAAAGGTGATTTGACAAGACTTTTTGTTTATTTTTATCCTGTTGTATGCTGTATCCTATTTATCCTTTAGTGTAAATTCTACTTTCATACTGTAGTTAATTTAACTGATTTTTTATAAAACATAATACATAAATGTAAAATATATTCATTGAATATTTTGTAAAAGACATAAAAAAATTACATTGATTTTTTTATTCATATTAAAGTGAGCAGGGTCTTAATAATGATTTTTATATATTATAAATATTTTACCTTGTATAATTAGTTTGGGGAACAGGAATATAAATGTAAGTTTTAAATCAAGGAATTCATATAATCTGAATAAAATTAAATAGAATTAAATTAACAAATTCAGGTATTTTTCAGTTTAATTTTTTAACCTAGGCTGGTTCATAACGGTCACGATAGCCTGCTGGAGTGCCCATGAGCTCCATTAGAGGGCACTCTATTCCAAAGTGTCTTCTCATGTTCCTTGTTTTCATGTGTCAAGTTCCGATTGGTTCCCTAGTTACATGTGTCTTGTTCTCATTGGTTGGTTTTGTCATGTGTTCCCTCTTATGCCCTGCCCTGTTATGGTGGTTGCTATTTTAAGTGTGTGGGTCGCACACTGTACCCCAGAGGCCCCCTCCGCCCACGAGCCTGTCACGGAGGCCTCATCCACCCACGAACCTGCTTCAAAAGCCTCATCTGCCCTTCAGTCTGCTCACGATCCTGCTCTCCAGACCACCCCAGTCCAAGAATCCTCTTCAGGACCCCTTGAGGTGCGGGCTGACCCTGTAGATCCTCTAGAGGCATCCAGAGGTGTCGGCTTGGGTTGTAACCCCTTTGGAGGTTGCTGCAGACTCTCCAGGGGTATCTTCGTCCTGCCCAGACCCAACTAGGGAGGCTACCTTTGAGCCCTCACTATGCCTAGTCACAGCCAGGGGAGTCATCTAGCCTTGCCACGGCCATAAGGGCCATTATCAAGTTCTTGTCCTGCATAGCCACAGAGGCCACCTTTGAACTCTCGTCCTGCCCAGTCACAGCTATGTGGTCCCTCCCCCTGTTCCGCCTCCCCTTTGCCTCCTTCCTGGACTCTAGACCGTTTTCGGTTTGGAGCATCTGGAAGCTGCTCCTTAGGGGAGGGCTATGTCACGATCGCCAGCTGGAGTGTCCATGAGCTCCATTAGAGGGCACTCCATCCCAAAGTGTCTTCTCATGTGTTGCCCTTGTCTGTGTGTTGTGTCCCCATTGGTTCCTTGTTTTCATGCGTCATGTTCCGATTGGTTTTCCCTGATTTCATGTGTTTTGTTCTCATTGGTTGGTTTTGTCATGTTTGTTTGGTGTTCCCTCTCTCTAACACTGATTATTGTATAGGCAATTCCCTTGTTTCTTCCTACTGTGTTTTCCTCGTTTACTGTGTTTTTGACCTTGGACTGTTCCTTGTTTTTTCCTTGCCCTGACCCTCGCCTTGTTATCGGATATACTCTTTTGCCTTTAGTACTGTTTGCTGGTGTTTGACTAGATTTTGGAATAAAGCTTTTGCACTTGGATCCCCACTCGACCCTCTGTCCTTCCGTTACAATAACACTGTACCTGATGTTTACTATTGAACTTTACAGTAAAGTATTACCAGAATGTCGTATAAGCAATGATGTCTTAGTAAATCCTATAAAAAAGTGGTATAAACAGATGACTATATGCAAGGTAACATGACCATGTAAAGCAACAGAAGATGCACTTCTTGCAAATATAGCAAGTTTGTTAGAAGGCTTGTCATCAGATCTTTCACTGATTATCTAAAGCCCTGCGCTTTCTCAAAATGCCAAGCACTAAACCGTTGGGGTTTACAGGCATTTAATGTCATAAGTCTTAATCGGTTACAATAAGCATTTGCAAGAAAGGACTAATCACTGTAATTTCCAACGGGTTGTGAGATTCACATTACATCTTTGAAAGATGTTTAAGAATTGCTAGCAAGTAAACAAGACATTACTAAGCACAGCTGTCTCACTGTCCTCTGAGATTTACGTTTTTATGTGTATCGCATAACTGCGGCGACCTGACACTTATCATATCAGTCGGATACGGACCTTTTTTCAGATCAAGTCTCAGTCTGATGGGACCGATCCTGTACGATTCTGTGCATTATGGTTGTTACTGTTAAGGTCAAAAAGGGACAAAAAAGGGAAAACTGAATTTATACGAAGAGACTAAATGTGCAAAATAACTAAGCATGAAAGTTCACCTTTAACCCCACCCTAAACATCCCTAAGTAAGTAAGAAAAGTAAGTAAAGAAAGAAAACAGACAACAAATAAGATCAAATTCATACAAATTAAGTAATAAATCACCACTTACAAATTATCATGTGATTGCGAGTCACATCGTTCTTCAAACATGCAAGCTGAGATTGGTTACGATAAAACTCTCTCCAAAATGCTCCAAAGTTCCCATTCTCTTGCTTAAGCTGATCATAAAGGCCTGGGCTTTTTGTTTAGGGCTTTAAGGACTGTATTTAACTGCAGTTTATTGGTGATTCTGAATGGTGAAGTAGGCTACTCACAATTACACTGAATGAAAATGTTCATCATGGAACAATTTTGAGTGATTCTGCTTTAAATTGTGAATCATGACAGTACTTTTGTGACACTCTGCATTGGAAGATTTCAAACTGTTGCAGTCAAATATAATTGATCTTTGGCACGTTTGTTACGCACGAACATACATTTTGACTTCTAAAAAAAAAAAAAAAAAAAAAAAATTTATACAACACATTCTTATGTATGTATTATGTATGCACAAGTGCTTATGTATGTATCAATAACAATCAAAAATGCATTGTTGTAGTACAAAGAAAGTAATGCAACACAATGTGTAAATAATGTCAGAATTAGGTGGGTGATTACCGACCAGACCAAACAGTAATGTATACCACACTTCATGCTGACAATCTGTAGTCTTTCGCTGACTTGAAAGTTGGAGGCTTGAAGGTCTCAAAACCATTTCCTAAATGAAGGGTTTCAATGATTTTAGAGAGAATTGTTGTTATAAAGCTGTGTGCTTTGCGCATTGAGCTGGTTAACAACCCTGCTGGGAGTTTTGCATGTCCTGGTCAAGTGAGCTCTTGTGTGAAATGTCAAATATCAATGGAAATGCCGCTATGCCAAAACAGTGTGATACCTCCACCGCCCTCTAAAGCCTTCCTAGAGACAACTGAAGCAAATGAATAACAGATGAAGCAAATGGGATACATTTATGCAGCGGTTTCTGCATAAGAAGAGACAGGGAAAATACAGCTAATTGTCCATTTAGCATAGGCTTATTTTAGACCTCATGAGGGCAGGGTCAGATCCAGCCCACTCTCTCTCCATACACTTTCATGACCTGTGTTTTCAACGGAACACCATTAAATGCAATTTAAAAGGTTAACTAATCATAACAGGGGCAGGCATCTCACCCTAAACTTACTCTTGAGAATGCACTGCGATGCAATACTGACTGCGTTGAGCCACTGTTACATGAAACGACCAATTATATGCAGAACAAGCTATAGTATAAAAGAAAAAACATGTCCTCCACACGGCTTACCTTGTGCCTTTATCACCCATCGCGATGATCTGCGTGCGACAGAAACTCTTCAGAAGATGAGAGGGGTTGCTGAGAAAAGAGAGGGAGACGGAGCTGAGGGGAGGAAAAGAAAGACGAAGAGACAGGCTGAAAGAAGAGAATTTACTGTGCTGCGTTAGAGAGCCGCTGTCACTTAAGCAGCTCTCCTTGCGGTTTAAGCGCTTTCCAGATGAATCCAATTACAGGAGCATCTCCACAGCCGCTTGCCAACAGACAAACCCCGCGCTTCCCAAATAAAACAAGCAGAAGCTGGCGATTCCTCGTTGTTTTGTGAGTCCTTCAGACGGGAATGTGGCAGCAATAGACGCTGTTTGGGAAATCCTGACGCTTAAAAAGCTTCCGTTTGGTATCCACACTATCTAGCAGAGCTCTCCCGCTGTGTTTTCCTCTGCTCTCCTCGTTTCTCTCTCTCTCTCTCTCTCTCTCACACACACACACACACACATATAAACTCGCTATCTCCCCTCCTCTCTGAATGTGTGAGGGTATGTGTATGAGGGTGATGATATTCTCAGATTCCTCAGCTCGCCATCACTGCGACGACAGATGAGGCGTTATTTACACCTCGACATTGACATCGTTTAAAGTGGTGGCACATTACAGTTCTAAACTCCTAAAGCAATAAATCAATACCGGTCAGGATAAAGCACATCAGTCAGCCATCATGAGGGTTTCAGATGGTTTTATTAATTGTAAAAGCATCCCTGATATTTTAGTGTCTTTATCATGTATATTAGTTAAAAAAAAATCAATCTCATTAAGGTACTGCAAATAAGATTCTAAAAATAGAAACACCAAGATGAATATCAATGATGCTGAAATTAAAACAAACACAAAATATGGCACGACAGAAATACATGCATGATTTCAGACTGTAAGTGTAACACTAAAATACATGCATTTTCAAATTAATGCTAAATTACGTCATGTTGGCACTTCCCACAAATATGATACACTGTGTCCCATGACTTTATGAGACGCGAATACTAGTTTTAATCGAACTCATGTAAAGTAACACGATACAGGAAACTGAATGTATAAAAACTGTATCATGACACAATTTTTTGGTGTTTCAGGACCACGATCTCATGAAAGTGCATATGTTAAGCCAAAAGTGAAAAAAAGTGTAAGTGAAAACTATGCACGCAAACAAATGCGTATCAATATCACGAGTTTATTTGGCGTGCGTCTTAAACACAATTTAATGAGGAGATACAGTATTTTTTTACCCTATTCATGGAAAGTGCCTGTTAGAACATACATCAGCATGGACTTATTCCTGTTTGTTCTTTGTCTTCATTTTGCATGTAAACAACATACTTTATAATCATACTCAATTTTGGTCCTTACATTTTTACAAAAAAAAAAAAAACAAGTTAACAAATATACCTCTGTTCCTCTGATAACCCTGCTACTTTGAGAACAATCCACATTTCAAAAGGATGTTTTACTCGGTAACAATATAATTAAATAAAAGAAACTCTTTTTTCCCCCTAAAATTACAACAGCACTCTTAAGGGCAAACAAAAATAATCTTTATAAATCCATAACTACAAATCTTTTCCCTTTAAGAAGTAGTGCCACCGGCAAACATTTCTGTTTTTTTTTAAGAAACTTACAGTCAAATGAATTTAATTGTACATCAGTTATTCTAAGTCAACCAAAATATCCAGTAGATGTTTTCTTGTAAATGCTTCCCTGTTACTTAATTTTATGAAGTGTCTTTGATTTACTTAATACCACTTTTCAAGCAGGTCATGAAATCTTTATGTTCAAGTGGATGTTTTATGTTTTATCGATTTTTGCATTGCATTGACAAATATGCAACTTGTCACCCCAATTCCCATTATTGCATTCTCAATCTCGCTCTTATTACTATAACAAACAATGTATTTTTAACATGTAAAGTTCTAAAAATTAAATATATATTTTTAACTGATGTTATGTTTATATTAGTTTAAAGAATCTGAAAATAGTTTTGTAATTTTATCATTTATTTTTATGATTTATGTAGTGTATATATATATATATATATATATATATATATATTTCATTGATGTACAATACGGTGATCAACAGTAAGATCAGAGATTTCTGAGGCACATAGCATCATAACAAGTCATACAGTTTTAGGTTAATAAATATTGTAGACACTACATTAACCCTTCTCGGTCCACCAGCTGACAATTGTAAGATGGGCATTAGGCTTTCCTCATCGAACCTTTCATTAACATGCAGATGAACACAGCAGATGGAATCACATGGCGGTCTGTGCATTATGCTGGACTCGTGTGATCTCTGATGGCAGTAATTTAGGTCTTCAAAGTCAGTCAGAACGGTGCGGTGTGATTTTCATCAGACACGGGGCTCTTTTAAATGCTAATCTAAGCACAGTTTAGCAATGAGCATACTGGGTCTCTATGGCAGCACTAAAGAGTGTGGTGGAGGCCAAGACTTTCTCTCATTCATTTTTAAATCACAAGTCCCTTTTTATAATGAATTACTGGAGTCGGTCCAGTAGAAATGAGCGATGACAAACATACAGCAGGGTCTATTAGTCTCAGACCACTAGTGAAAATGCATCTGTTTTGCCGTTTTTCTAATATATAGATTTTTTTTATTACTACAAGTCATTCGCATGACAGTTCGAGTGAATTTAAAAATCAACAGACAAAATAATTTGTTGCTGCTTGTGCAAAACCTAAAGGGTTTTTTTTTTTTAACAGGATATAATCATTATCATAATGATGATGTCACAATTTGCTTGAGTACATTTTCTTAGCGATCTACAAATAGATCAATATGTTAAAAAATAAAAAGCATCATAATGGTCCCAAGATTTTCACTGCGGTCTAAGACGAAATATATATACACTAGTATTCAAAAGTATGGGGTCAGCCTTTTCTGCTCACCAAGCCTGCATTTATTTGATAGAAAGCAATATTATACAGCAATAAAAAGTAACAGTGTAACAGTTTTCTGTTTCATTTAGTTATTTTTAAATGTCATTTATCTCTGTGGAGCAAAGCTAAATGTTCAGCAGCCACTTGCTCCAGTCTTTAGTAGTTAAATAATTTTTCAAGATAATATTTTTGTGGATTACTGGATATTATTTAAGTCCAAAAGAACAGCATTTATTTAAAATAGAAATCTTTTTATATTGTAGATGTCTTTACTGTCCCTACTGATCAGCAGATTTAAAAAAATAAAAATAGTGACCCCACAGTTGTGAACAATAGTGCTTTTTTCCATTTATATTTATATCTCACTTTATATCGCATTTAAGAATCAGTGTCATTGTGCGACAACATACAATGGCCTTTCACCAGGCATTCAGTTTTGTGTCTGTTCTGTGTTCTGTTCTGTATGCGAATGCATTGGGGTTGAGTTTCCACGTATTCAGAAATGTGTTGTTGTGTTCCTAAACAGGCTGAATCCATTTTGTTCAGGTTTCCCTTTGGTATCAAATCCCAGAGGCTGTACGTCGTCAAGAGATCTCAGTTGCTGACGATTATAGTACGAAGTCAAGCAACAGGAAGGCCTACAAACGCTTTGGCACCTTCTGCATCGGTAATTCATCTGTAACAAGGTTTCAAAACAAAACCCAGATAGCTCTGCTCAACAGTCGCCAGACCCCTGTAACATCAGCACGTCTGTCTGCGTTTCGGATGAGGCAGCCTCTTAGCAACAAAGACTGTCACAATACCAAGGGTCTTGCTATTGACGGAGCGCAGAGTGTGAGCTTTTCCCAACAAAGTAGTGTTTTGATGACATCCCTGAGTGAATTTGTAGGAGTGACTTCAGTTGATAAGATGGAAAAAAGCAACCCGTCTCTGGTCTCAGATATCACTCCAGAGCACAGCTCGACGGCTCTTGTCCACGCTTACCACATATTCACCCGACAACGACCAGGCCACGGCGCTTATTGAAGCTCTGCAAAAAGAATTGCATCTTAGATTTCGATTTTAAGACAAAAAAACACATTATTCACAGAATCCCACCCAAAATGCAATAGGCAGACAAAAAAAAAAAAACACCATAACCATAACCCATGCTACTAATATGCCCCATTCCAATTATCCCGTAGCCATATTAAAAACTAAGATATAGCTTTGTGCAAAGAACAGACTGAAATTCAAGTCAATTTTTGCTAAAAAAAATCATTCCCACACTTCAAAACCTGTGACACATTTTGATGTAATACTGAGCGACTGTATATTATCCCTTTTTTAAGAGTTGCCGTAAATAAATCAGGAAAAAGTGTAAACTAATCAAGCTGGAGTGCATTTCCTGCATAAAAATATAACGTTCTTGATCCTTGATGCTTTTCTTTGCCTTAATGCTTTCACGCAATTGGTGGAATTATCAAGCTTTCTCTATTTTGACTGTTATATGGTAGGAGGAGCTAGTATTGACTTTCTGAAAGAGCACTGAATGTCTAGATAAAAACACAAGTGAAGAAGTAGCAGAAACAAGTGTCTGATTCCTTAAAATAAAGTGATAATGAAGTGTTAAAGAGCATATAAATGTTACTGAATGAAATGTTAACTCATAAGGTGGTTTTGGACTGTGCAAACTTTGAAAAAAGCCATATTTAGACATATTGCATGTTCAGATATTTCTTCCACAAAATATTCAGGGGGCCAAATTTTGTGAAAGTGACCCAAAGTGCTGTTGGTGGAAAAAAGATCATGAGATGTGGTCACATTTCATTGGCGAAATTTAATGAGCAAAAAAAAGGACAATAGCATAGCAATGTATATATATTTTTAAAAGTTCATTAACTTTAAAATGAAAATTCATATGCATAGATGTTCGGAAAGCAAAAATGTTGCTTTCTAATTTGTTGGTGTGTATCAGACAGGCTTATCAAGTTGAGATGACCATGTAAGTGTCGTTGCATTTTAATGCTTTTTTAAGCCTGTCCAGTTGACTGCATTGTTTAGTTTCTAATTAAGCAACTTAATTAATTAGATATGGTTTAGAAACAATATTGCAAACATTATGCACATTTTTCCAAAGATAGTTGTGCAATTTTATTGCTTTGAAGAAACATGCATTAGTAATATTTTGCCCGATACGCTCTCTTGTGGGCAAAAGAATGGGCAACTTTTATTGTCTTCACAGATACGCTTTGGTTCTGAGTGAAATGACGTCACAATGAGTTGTAAATTTGATTAAAATTTTAATTAATGTCAAGTTATTACTGTAAATGTTAAACATGACATCTAAAAGCCCTGATATACTTCAAACAAAGTTATGTTTTGTTCTTTGTTCGAGGTTAAAAAGTTTGAAAAGGCTGAGCGACGCCCCCGTGCTGCTGGAAGTAGGGTGTAGATTCATGTAAACCTATAAGCTTATAAGTCTGATAAAAAAAACAGGTTTATTCATTGAATACCCAGCAATATGGTGTAATATTTATTTGCTTGTTACCTTTTTCTTTCATTCTTTTCATGGCTTTAGGAAACTTAAATCTGATGTTGCTTTCTGCATATCTCCAGGGCCATTAAGACAAGCCTCACTGCAATTTCTTTGTAGGAAATAATGGTTTCGTTAAATTTGCGAGTGATCGTACAGATGCGGATATATCTGAGCTCAGCTATATATGTATATATATATATATATAGTGTATTGGAGATGTTGCCCCATTGCCTGACCTTAACTTAATGAGAAATGAACCGAGAAGAAACAATCCCACTTCAAAGGAGGTGGAGTTTCAGAACACACCCAAGCTCAAAAGTGTTTAGGAGTCAAAACGATTCGAACAGCCAAAACAAACTCAAAACGAACTTTGTTTTGGCTGATTCTGTTCGAAATTACGTCATTTCAATTCGTTCTTCGATTAAATGTCACGTTCTGTATTATGTTCTTTTGTAGTTCTAGAGCAAAGTCGCACACGTGCACTCTTTAAAGTGCTTTCATTGTCTTTACACACTGAAAGATGTAGCGTGAATGATGTACTGTATATAGGTTGTACTACATATTAGCCAGACCGCATCATGCTAACAAGAAGCTATGCTGTAGTTCTGACCACACAATTCTGGTACGCTGTCTGAAAACGTGTGCTGGAGCTACAGTTTCAGAAAACAGAACTATTGAATTACGTTGGTCATGAGAAAATTTGCAATCTTAGTTTGCAAGTGATACTTGTAGGAAATGCAGCCCAGATTGCTTGTCCCTGATTGGTGGCCATCCCTGAGTTACCTGTGCATAGGGTTGCCACCTTCAAGAGTCAAAATAAGGGACACCCATGCATGCAAAGCCGCTAGATGACGTCACACGTCAATTTGCATATTCATTACAAGTGCGTCATATTATCTTGCTTCTCTGTAGTCACATAATGTAATTGAATGCAATTCTCAATATAACTGTTTTCATTGATGTATTTAATGGTTTCTGTTGTCAGAAAAACAGAATGAATATGAAATAGTGACTGAAATGCACGCCATTATTAAAC
>JAUCMU010000027.1:3578235-3607011 GCA_032275025.1 Enteromius treurensis | reverse complement strand
GGCTGAAATAAACTAAAAACTATAAAGATTGTTGTTGTCTGTGTGGTACAACGGCAGGACCCCCGACTTAAAAGCTCTTTTAAAACATTATTAGCATGTTGCTAGCATGATTTAGATCAATTTGAAATGGTATTAGAGTGGAAGCTTAAATGAGTTTAAAGGAAAGCCTGATTCAGCCTAACTGGCTGCAGCGTGTTTAGATTTGAAAATAGATCTGAGCCTTGGCTCATCTGAACATTCGGTGAATGGGAGTCTATGGGATTTTTTACCATTTTTGATCTTCATTTTTATGAAAACCATGAGTCGGATCAGTTAGAATAGCACAACCCGTGAGATCAGAGTTAGAGTTGATCATTTTAGTCCCAGAAAAATAATAAGAACTTTATAAGATAGTGGATGGAAACTATGAGCATTAGCTGAAACCAATGTAGAGTGCCATTTTAAAAGATAGCGGACCACTGTATGCAGACAGCAAGAGCCATAAACTGTGGTCAATAACCATCAGGACACAACTTCTGATGCATCTCTTAATATATCTATAACTGGTGAGGACTGGTTTTAAACACGTAAAGTTTTTTTTTTTACACTGTTTCAATTTTAAGCGAATCTGCTTCAAGATAAGGTAGAAATAGCATCTTATGGTTTTTTTCCCCTCCCAGTGTAGTAGATGTGATTCAGTTTGAGTGGCATACACTGTCTCCTATGGCAGTGGGCTGTTTCTACCCGCACAGTCTAAAAGAAAAGAGCTGGCCAACGAGGGAAGATGTTGAGTTTTATGCCTGGCACAAGAGGAGAATGTTGCAGAGCGAAGGTGATGATGAACGATGAAGCAACCATTAGACGCCTGCTTGTGACTCTCTCTCTTCTTTCAAGTGCTTGTGCCAGATCCATTTGTGAAGAAAAGCCACAGTGCGTTCTGGCCTCGCTGTCTCCATGGAAACTGTATATGCCTATGAAGGGAAGCGCTAAAAAGACTCATCTGTAAGACTGGTTCCTCATCTCACATCATATGGAACGTGTTGCCTTTACTTCCTAACAATGCTGCGAAAAATTGCAGGATCAGACTGAGCGTGAGGATATAAAGGCTGCAAAGGCTCTAGGATTATTGAGAAAACATATGTAGTAGAGGCAGAGCACACCATTTTGGGGCTAGAAATTGAAAGCATCTATCTGATTCTTTCATACGGCATCTTGCGCTGTTATATAAGCCTCTTCTATAAAATCATACACAACGAACAAATTTAGCAATGAAGTTAAGTCTAAAGCACAAAACAAGATGTTTTTTTGCATAAATATAAACAGCCAGGTTCCAGTTATAAAATTATCCAGTTGGATTATTTTTTTATTTTAAGACTGACTTGTGGCTTTCAGAGTAGCCAAAAGTCAGTGTGATCTCATGGTTGCATAACTTAAGCTACACATTACTACAAACTATTACTTATATACATATTCAATAAACTTCCAATATATTTTCTCTTATATCATACTGTAATGCATTTTTATTCATTTATTCAATGTATTTATTTGTTTCTATATTTATTTATTTAAATATATACAAATTAAAATGAATTAAAATAAAAAATCTATATACAGAACCATTTTTGTTTTGTTTTTAAATAAATAATAAAACTATATTTTAAATAAAAATATTTAAATGAAAGTAATTTGTAGTTTCTATATATTTTATTAAATGCTATTCTTTTGTCATTTTTATGGATTAAAAAAAACAAGTTCATACTAATGTTAAGCTGTTTATATGTGTGTGTGTGTATATATATATATATATATAAATAATAAATCAAAAATGCATCAAATCAGCACATTAACATGGCTTCTGAAGGGTTATGAGACACTAAAGACTGGATTAATGATGTTGGAAATTCAGCTTTGCATCACAGGAATGACCTTTTTAAATATATTCAAATAGAAAACAGTTGATTTTAAATTTTAATTATATTTAAATTATTATAAGATTACTGTTTACTGGATTTCAGATAAAATAAAATTTTCATCTAATAAATGCAGCGTGAGATGAGATGGCGTTAAAAAAAAACTGTAAAAAAATGAATAAATATTTTATATCAGACCCAAACAATAAAATAATGTAGTATTAGATTTTTTTCCAGCAACACCAATAAACTAGTCATTATTTGTAAAATGTGCTCCAAAGATTTACTGCATAAAAATGATGTCACAATAAAAATAATCTAAAAACTAGGCTTAAAATTTATGTAAAGTAGTCTTGTAAAATAAATAAATAAATAACACGTCTTTTTTTGAGCTGCACAAGTTTTGTAAAATTCATACCAAAAAATTATGCAACTGCACGGTGCAAATAATCCAGACTTTTACCTGAGAGAAAACAATACGTGACTCTGGCCGAAACTAGAAAGTGACAAGAGTAACAAATGAAATCCATCTTGCCAGCTATCTTTACTCAGGGGGGGTCAGAGCCTTTCCCCGTTCATTACGCTAGCAGAATTGGATTTTTTCATCTACGTGTAAATCCACATGACCTCTCCAAAGACTTAGAAACAAAAGTCAGCAGTGCAAAACAGGGTTGGTGTAGATGCCAGAAGCGCTGAGCAGTACAGTACAGCCTTAGGGTTCAGGGGTTGTACACATCGCATGTCATCTTGAATGAGACACAGCACAGACATGTCCTATTACTGCGCCGACAGTGGTCTAGTGGCTAGTGACGGCTCGTAGTGTCCTGTTTGACTTCACTCACCTGAAGATGGCCTTGGTGCTGTCACTTCCACATTTGAATCCCTCCGCTCTGAAACAAGCAAGAAAAAGCAAGAGATTTTTGAGCGTTGTGTGAAATGAGCAACAAAACTAATCAGAGTGCTCATACAGTTTTATACAAACACTTTTTAAATGCCTTGGGCCAGAGCCATTCTGTCAGTGTCTGGGTATTGAATATGCATGATTGATGGTTTCTTTAATAAACATTTTGAGTAAGTATTTGCAACGGCTTTAAAAAAAATGTGTTACATATACGTTATATGTGATAACAAAAGCTGTGTCTGTAT
Source organism: Enteromius treurensis (assembly GCA_032275025.1). Classification (NCBI taxonomy): domain Eukaryota; kingdom Metazoa; phylum Chordata; class Actinopteri; order Cypriniformes; family Cyprinidae; genus Enteromius; species Enteromius treurensis. The sequence goes on along the minus strand of JAUCMU010000027.1, from coordinate 3,603,976 downwards.
TTAGAAATGTATTTAAACATTACCATTCAAAACTTTGGGATAACGTTTTATACATATGTGCATGATTATTATTACACTTGGTAATTATGATCAAAGGCAGCTGTGAAAATAAATCTGTATCATTAATCCTTTTGATCTTTTACTTAAAAAATGACAAAAAATTGGAGAATAAGAATTTAAAATTGGGGGAAATAGTATTATGAAATAAATGTTTTTATTCAATACTTTTTGCAACCTCCTTTTGCCAAGATAACAGCTATGAATGTTCTCCTATAAGGCCTGATAAGAAAACATCTGATAAGAGATCAAAGGTTATTCCTTCATCCAGATCTTGAAGATCCTTCACATTCCCTTCTCTTCAGTTCACCTCACTCATTTTCTATAGGGTTCAGGTCAGAGGACTGGAAAGACCACAGCAGAAGCGTGGTTTTGTGGTCAGTGACCCATTTTTGTTGGTATTTAATAGAATCCATGATGTCATGCATCTAAACATGACAGGACCTCCCGCAGACATATAGGCCCACTTTATACTGTATCCCTGTGTTCACCAAACCCATCTTTTTTTGTTTCATTTGACCATAAAAAGCCAGTGACATTTGTCTGACAGCTGAATATGCTAGATTTTGTTTTTGAATGAGCTAGGAGATTTTTTCTTGAAACTCTCCCAAACAACGTATCATGTTGTAGGGGTTATTTAATGCAACTCTTTTCTGCCATTCTCCAGCTGTGATCCTTGGAGAGTCTTCGGCCACTCAAACTGTGACACATGTCCTCTTCCAGACAGATTTGTAACATCTTTAGTTGATTAGAACTTCTCTATAATTGCCCTGATGTTGGAAATGGGAATTTTTTACAGCCACTAAATGATAGTATACTTCCTAGTTACATCGGCATAGAAAATTGCAACTTTTCTAAGTACATAATGTTAGTAAAGAAGAGTGACGTTTTAAATAGAAAAAATATCAAAACTCTTTGGTCATTTTTGAGCAAGGTGCTAACGGTCCAATCAGATTCAGTGATCTATGCTAAGCTGTAGCTAAAAGTGCTAGTGCCAGACACGGAGATCAACTGAATGGATTCAAAAATGGTAAAACTCAACTCTGGTTTAACTCTAGGGGAGTTGGAAAATGAGCCTTTTTTTTTTTTTTAAAGTGACGTGCTCCTTTAAGCAACCAATTAATCAAGGCTTTCTCGGGGAACCATAATTGTGGCCATTGTGTACTAGAGAAAAATATGTACTTCGTACTGTGATCTTGCCCCAACTTCATTTGGACATAAGACTTTTTTGAAGATTTTTAATAAAAATATCAAATGGATACGCCACGGGTCGCCAAACTTGTTCCTGGGGGGCCGTTGTCCTGCAGAGTTTAGCTCTAAACCTAATCAAACACTAATCAAACTAATCAAGGTCTTGCTACCAAGGGTATCGATATTTTTGAGGACAACTGTACATTTCCCCTAACTATTACATTTTGCACATACAGTATATGTGTATGTGTGTGAGTGTATATATTATGTATCTTTAATTAATTACCCAGATTAATGCAAAATCAACATAAAAGAGGCACAATAATTACAATTAAAAATTACTTAATATTCATATAATGTAAAATAAAGTAGGAGTAGATGTTTATTTAGTGTGTTTTGAGGATCCCTTACTTTCATAAAGATGTATGTTGTAGTTCGTAATGAACATGCTGGCCAGTTGGCAGGGCTTTTATTTGCTTGCCCAAGGCAGGTGTTGTTGCTCAACAAGAGTTAATTTTTAACCCTGCACAAAATCTATTTCTGTATATTACGCTCTTAAAAATACACTGCCACCTGTGCCTATCTTCCTCTGTGTGTGTGTGTTTCTACCTGAAGGCCACCCTGTCGTTACTCTTTCTCAGGTCAACCAGCTGCAGGATGTCGTCCCTGGAGCAGCTGAGCAGCTGCCTGTGGTTGGGGCAGAGGTCCAGTGACGTCACTCTGCCCTGAAGTGGCACTTCCTGTGTGCAGGTCCCTGCCCTGCGAGATACAGAGCATCGCACTTCACTTTACCATCATATATTAGAGTAAACAAGCATAATAAAGCAAACAGGTAAAAAGGACAAGTAAGTAAGTTTAATTTACATAGAACATGTTATGAAGGCATGGATAACTGTTTCCAGATCTTGAAAAGACAGTGAAGGCTTGAGTCGAGTAATCACTCTCAGCTGATGATAGCTATTTTTTATGACCGTGTTAATCTGTTTTTTGAAACTCAAATCTGACTCAAAGATAACCCCAAGACTTTTAGCGGAAGGCTTAACAAAGGAAGAAAGGTGAGATAGATTTTCTATAACTGTAGGCATTGATTTAGAGGATCCAAAAATTATGACCTCAGTCTTGCTGTCATTAAGTTGTAAGAAGTTGTTGGACATCCAATGCTTAATGTCCTCTATACAGTCTAGGAGAGATTGAACAGACTCCTGTGATGTTAATGGTAGATATAACTGGGTATCATCAGCATAAAAGTGAAAAGAAACACGATGTTTACGAATGATGTCCCCCAAGGGGAGCATGTATAAACAAAAAAGAATTGGACCCAAAATTGAGCCTTGGGGAACACCATAGGAAACCGGAACAGAAGCAGATGAAAAATGACCAATAGAAACTGAAAAAGTTCTATGTTGCAGATAGGACTTGAACCAAAGCAGTGCTGTCTCTTTAATGCCCACCCACTCTTCAAGGCGATTGAGGAGGATAGTATGATCTACGGTGTCGAAAGCTGCACTGAGGTCCAGCAGGACCAAAACTGCATTTTGACCTGAATCGAGTGTAAGGAGCAAGTCATTTGTAATTTTCAGCAGTGCAGTTTCAGTGCTATGACAGGCCCTAAAGCCTGATTGAAAGGGCTCCAGAATGGCATGTTGGGATAGAAAGGGGGACAGCTGGGACAGCACTATCCTTTCAAGCACTTTGGAAAAAAAAGAAAGTTTGGAAATAGGCCTATAGTTATTCAAGCATTTAGGGTTCAAGTTGTGTTTCTTAAGTAAAGGTTGGACAACTGCATGTTTAAAACAGGCTGGAACAGTACCAGATGTCAAACAAGAGTTTACAATAAGTTGTAGAGAGGGGCCTACAACATCAAAGACTTCCTTTAAAATGGAACATGGAACCTCATCACCAAGGGATGAGGTAGATTTCATATGAAGGACGATGTCCTTTAAATCAACCAGAGAGACAGGATTAAAATGACAAAAAGTAACTATAGGGTATGGGTGTGTATGAAGAGCCGGAACAGAGGAAGGGAACAAAGCTCTGATGTTCTCTATTTTCTCAGTGAAAAAATGTAAGAACTTTTCACAGACATCCGAATTTGTAATGAAAGCCGGAGAAAGAGGTGGATTAATAATAGAATTAATGGTATTAAACAAAATTTTGGGTCTATTTGAATGACGATTAATAATATCTGAAAAATATCTGGCTCTAGCTTCTTTAGCGGCAGCCTGAAAGGATGACAAAGCGGTTTTAAAAATTTGAAAGGAGACAGTAAGACGGTCTTTCTTCCATCTCCTTTCAGCTCTGCGACAGGCCTGCCTAAGTAAACGGGTATGGTCGTCAAGCCTCACCTTAGATTTAGAATTGGAATTGGAATGTTTATATCTAAAAGGGGCCACTAAATTCAAAATCTCTGAGCAGCGTGAGTTAAATAACACAATTAAATCATCAGGGCTATATGAAGCATCAGCAGCTGCCGTCATAACAGAGGCCACATCTTCACTTAAAAAACAATCAGTAAAGTGAGCTGTAGCCTGTGGGTTTAAACAACGAGAGTATTGTCCAGAGGCTTTAACTGTGTATACAGGATTTGCAATATTAATATAAAAAGAAATGGGCTTGTGATCAGAAAATGTAGCATCATCAACTGAGATATTCACAACAGAAAAACCATAAGAAAAAACAAGATCCAGGATATGACCCTGTATATGAGTGGCTTGGTCAATGTGCTGAGTGAACCCAAAAGCGTCCATTACATCACAAAACTCCTTAACCATGGGCTTATCCGGACAGCAGACATGGATATTAAAGTCACCCAGCAGCAACAAACAGTCATACCTTGATACAAAGTCAGATAAAAAAGATGTAAATTCTACAATAAAATCTTTATCAGGTTTAGGAGGCCTATAAATCAATAAACACAACAATGGGTTGCGTTTTAATTCCACAGAAACACATTGTAGTTCAAAAGTGGAAAAAGTTTGCACAGAAATTGGCTGAATTTTAAAAATGTTTTTATAAACAAGAGCTACTCCACCACCACGTCCAGAGCGCCTTGGGGTGCTAATGAAAGAGCAGTTTACAGGGCACAGTTCACCAAAGGCAGAGGACTCACCAACTCCAGCAGGAATCCAGGTCTCAGTTAAAAATAATAAATCCAGATTATGACGAGAAAAAAAGTCATTCAATATGAACGTCTTATTTAACACAGATCTGCTGTTAACAAGGGCCACTTTTGCCTCTGTGTATGTCTCGCCCTGGACACAACACGAGTATTCCAACAGTCGAACATTATCCAGGTTTACCCCACCGCTGCGGATGCGAGGTCGCGGTCGGGTGGGAATGACAGGTTCCGAGGAAACCCGAGGGACAATGGGTACATGGCAGGAGTAGTTCAGGTCCCAAGATCTCTGCGTCAAGACAAGGCCAAGCTGGCCTGCGTGGAAAAAGCGGCGACAGCGGGAACCTGACCATGGCTGAAAAACAGTGAAACAAGCCCAGGCCTTGATCTTCACCCTGAGACCTCTGCGTTTACCTAGCCGCTTCCGCCATTTCTTGCGGCAAACAAAACAGCAAGGGAGACGAGAAACGCACTCCACAGGCAGGTGGAAGAACGTAGGGTGGTGTCTGAAACTGGCTGTAGAATTTCCACTTGTGTACTGCTCAAAACAGTTCTTAATATGCAGCTGGGACTGGCGATCATAAGTATGAAGAGCCGTAAAGTGTTCACAGAGCAACAGAAATATTAACAAAGAAAAACATATATAACGTACCATCTCATTTAATTTATCTGACTTTCCAATCCAGATATCAGGTTTAGTCAGTCACACATCAGCCTTCATTTAATTTTTAATAGGACAATGTACAAATGTGCACCCTAGTGTATACGCCGAATAAAAATAGTGTTCCTTGAATCTACAAAAACCAAGCAAGTATGCTTGCTTCAGTGTTGCCACCCCTCATAATTTTAATGCCACCCCTTTGCCACCCCATAAATAATTTTCTAGATACGTCCCTGGTCAGCACAGCCCTTCTTGGTCTGGACGGATCACAAGAACTTGTAATACATCCGTTTGGCCAAGAGGTTGAGCTCGTGCCAGCCCCGCTGGGCACTCTTCTTTGGCCGGTTTAACTTCACCCTCTCGTACCGGCCTCGTAGGGGGAGCTTGCGGCCGAAGCCATCCTTCCTTAAGGGTATCAAGAGGTGGGTAGAGGAGGGTGGACAAGGGGTTCAAGTGCCCGGAGGACAGGTTGTTTGTGCCGGCTGTGTTGCGCTCTGAGGTCCTTCAGTGGGGCCATACGTCCTGCCTGGTCTGCCATCTGGGAATTCAGGGAACGCTGTTTGCCATCCGGCAGCGTATCTGGTGGCCCATGTGCATTTCATTCCCCTGCCCAAATTGCCCTCAGCCCGGGAGACTACTCAGCTGATGGTGGACCACGTATTTTGTCTCCATGGTTTGCCAGTTGACGTAGTGTCAGATAGGGGTCCTCAGTTTGTCTCCCATTTTTGGAAGGAATTTTGTAGACTGATCGGGGCCTCTGCGAGTCTGTCTTCAGGGTTCCATCCCCAGACCAATGGGCAATGTGAGTGGGGCAACCAGGATGTAGGGACAATGCTCTGCTGTCTGACATCCAATAACCCGAGTTCCTGGTGCCAGCAGCTTTCCCGGATTGAATACGCTCAAACCTACCTATGTGTGTGGTCAAAGGGTATGGTTGTCTACCAAGGATCTACCTATCCGGGCGCCGTCTCGCAAGCTGGCACCTAGATTCATTGGGCCATACCGGGTTCACCCTGTGTTTCATGATTCCAGGGTTAAAGTTGTGTTTTCTTCCCCTCTTAATCCTGTAGGCAATCGTCCCACACCCCCACCACCTCGTCTGGTGGATGGTGCTCCTTCCTACACGGTGAGGAGGTTACTGGATGAGCGGCATCGTGGCAGGGGGTTTTAATATCTCGTGGACTGGGAGGGCTACGGTCCAGAGGAGAGATGCTGGGTGCCGTCCCGGGACATTCTGGGCTGCTCTTCGATCGAGGACATGCGTCAGCGACGAGGTGAGCCCCTTCCTGGGGCGCCCGTTGTCACTCCTGGGGGGGGGGTACTGTTGGGTCTTGCGGTTGATCACCTGTTTTCTGCGGCCTCTTGTGGTGTGTTTTGACTTTGACATTTCTCCACATGCTCATAGATTTCATTGTCCTGATCTGTCTCCGCCCTCCCCTGATTTTATATCGCTTGCTCTCCTGCCTTCCGCCTGTATCTCGTTCCTCTAATTATCTTCTCCCATTATTACTTTCTCTGTTTTGTCATTATGTGTCAGACTGTTAAAGTTGGTACCTCTGTTGTTTCTGTGAAATTACCTTATATAGTAGAATTTTCTTCGTCTGGCCAGGCTCCGTCGCTTGTGACTGCTTGTGGCTTCTCTGCATTCCCCTGTGTGTTTGCATTTCCAGTAGTGATTGAACTGTCTCGGAATTCTTTTGTTAAAATAAAGACTTTATTTTTCCTGCACTCCAGACTCATTCGTTACAGTAATATAGTGCATTTATTTAGCACAATGCTTTTATCAAGAGTAAAATATTCTTGCTATCTAACAAACCAATTATGGACATGTAATTATGTAACATTTCATGACATGCTGTTTATAAGCTGTTTTATATATTTCTTTTATGCAGCTGAAATGCTGAGTGATTACATGAAACATGATTCAACTCAATAAGTTGTATGGTTTCTTCTGATGTTCATTCATGTTTATTCGTTGCTATAGTTAGTACTAAAGAGAAGACTGGTTCACATGCCATTTGAACTGAAGCACTTCAACGATCTATCACAACACATTAACGAGCAGCAAACATTTATTGTTTAAATTTCATTATAAAATTGACAGAATTTGTAAGTTGAGACTGTTTTAATATAAAATTTGAGAATTTATATCAAAAGTAAAAACTAAAGCATGACGCTTACTGCAATTCCATCAGAGAAGCACTAATTCAACCTCAAATTCAGCCAAAATAGTAAACAAATGTTGGTGTATCACTGCAGTCTACACATTCAAAGCATTTCCTAATTATGTAATCAGTTTTGTTTTAACTGTAAGTATTAATACGTGGTACAACAAAAGCACAATAAACACATAACTCTTGCATTACAGTGTCACTGACCTGTTAATAATCCAAATTGAACATTCATTTGCACTTAGACATTTCCACACAGAGATGAGACACAAGATAAATAAGCTCTTATCTGAATGGGCCAGGAATACTGGATGCCTGAGGTCAGCGTTGATGTGGAGGTGAAGCAGCAGGGGATGCTGCTGATGTTCAATCATGAGGTGAGTCTCTGTACACGGCAGGTGAATATCAGTCAGAATCGACCAATGTGGCCACGGGATCAATTGCACATTACCTATCTGGTTTGTCTGGGTCTTTCTTTGTCCCTGGCATATCTGGCACAGCTGGCGCAGCAGAAACTGGAATAATACTGGCTAGAGCACAGACGGGCGTACACTATCAGCTTACAGTTCGCCAGTTCAGGCTGATCCACGCAGTCCGGAGACAACCCCTGACTCCCATTGAAGTCTGCAAATATAGTCAAAACACATTAACAAAGGGCTTAGGTGGGAAAATGCACAATTAAAATGCAGTCCGATGCAGCTGTGGTGATTAAAGAGAAATGTAAAAATGAATGAAGTGTCGGTATTTAGATCTGCTCAGCTAGCATCACTTTTTGAACTCCTTTTTTATTGCAATGTTGAGCATTATAACCAATCACAATCACAGCTTGTGAATGCAAAGGCCAATCAGACGCACTCAGATTAGTCACTGAAACAAGTTTAGTGTGCATCGCTGACTGAATTCACTGAAAAGAGAGATTTCGCAAGAGTGCAGAGCTCATGCTGAAATAAAGTTATAAAGGTCTTCAGTGATGAGGAACGTTCTTTATTCGCTTTCTATATATATTTCACCCAAAATCGGAAATTCTGTCATCCTTTATTTCTTGTATGAGTTTCTGAGTTTTGCTTTACACCCAAAATAAGATATTTACTAAACAGTTGACTTTCATAATCTATTTTTAGATACTTTGGGAGTCAATGGCTACCGTCAGTTATTTGGTTACACAAGCTCTTTAAATGATCTTCTTTGTGTTTAACTGAACTTTCATTGTTGGAAAAAATAACTATACTAAAAGAAAGTACCATTTTTGTGTGTGAACTGTGTCTTTAATGCAGGTTTGGCCCTTTCTTTTTCATTCCACTGACCTTGTTGAGGGGATTTGGCCAGTCGTATTTCAGCTGCTGCACTGATGGAGTATGTCCCAGTGTAGGCATTGCAGGTATACGTCCCCTCATCCACTGACTGGACATTATTTAGTATTAGCGTCCCGTCTGCTGACACGTGCACATGATGTCCGTCCGGTCGCACTGGCACACCATTCCTGTCCAGAGAGACTGGCATAGTAAGATCTATGCAGGCTTCCTTCCCACTCAATACAAACTATGAGCTAGAAAACGTCTTCTCTGAACTGACCGTGACCAGCCAACGTTCACATTTTCTCCGGTCACTACACAGGGCAGTTGAGCAGTGCTGCCCTGCACCACATCTACATCTGCGGGGGCTTTAGTGATCCTGAGGTCACCTGGAAAAATGGGAGAATATTACAAGCAAACTGCAGAGACCGGAAACTCGGAGGATGTTGTATTTGATTCAATTCCAGGAAAAAGAGACACACCAAAAACCCTGAGCTGGATTTGGCGTTCTTCAGTCTTCTGTGCATCCGTGATGGTGCAGGTATAAAGCCCTGAATCATCTGACGTCAGCTGATTAATCACCAGGGTGCCATCAGAGTGCTGGGAATGCCTGCGTTAGGAGACATTTCACTTTTAATATCATGATGTCACAGGAAACCAAATGATGACAGAAAAGGCAATCCCAGAATGCACTGCAAGAGACGACAGTTGAGACAATTTTTTTTTGCATTACAAATACAAATGCATTTTTTCAGTAGCACAAATTATTAGGGTGAATATAGTACTATATATTTATATAGATGTCACCTGTTATGTTCTGTCAGTATTTCCATTGTTTTGTGGACTTTTACTATGAATGTTTGTCTCCCACTGTGCCTAGGTTCCCTTGTGTTTGTGTCTTATTAGTTTCCATAGTTATTGATCACCTCCGCCCCCTCGTTAGCCCTCTTGTCTTGCCTTTACAAAGTGTTCTCTTGTGTTTGTCTAACTGCTGAGTATTGTGAGTGTTCCCTCCTCTACAACGTGTTTCCCTTGTCTGTTGTTTTCTGTTTTTGCTCTCAGGGTACCGGCCTCACCGCGTCTGTTGGATTATTGCTTTGTTTTGCCCCATTGATTTTACCATTCGACCAACGCTCACTAACTATCTGGATGCTTCTTGTACTCTGTTGCCTCCGCTATCCCTGTTTACCGTGGTTTGACCCTGACTTTGTACGACCATGCCTTTCAATAAAAGCCTGCATATGGATCCGCCCTCGTCAGTCCTGTTCGTTACATCACCATACTTACCCAGCTCATCGATTACATTAATCTGCGAACTTTTTTGCATATGCAAATGATGTGTTAGCTAATGAAACGTGCACTAATTTCATATATAATACACAATAGAAATTAAACGTTGAATGAAGCTAGGTTTTTAAATGTCCCGTTTTATTTACTTACTTTTTAACACATTAGAGTTAAAGGTTTTTAGAGAGGGAATTTGGGATTTCTATTTTTATCACCCCATTAACCTTAACATTAAAATGTGTGAATAACATATGAGCAAACCCCTCAGAATCAGTGCATGCATTTTGGGAAAACAGCCTTTGTCTCATATTTTACACAAGCATGAAAAAACAAACATGTGTGCCTATAGTGTCTCGCTTGAGTCTCCTTTGCTATTTGTATGGCGCACAGAGTTGCTGCCTATCTAGTGCATCCCAAATCAATCAAAATATTCTATTGTGTGTAGGATGCAGCTCTAGAGGAGAGCCGCCTATTAAAACAGCGTAGAGCAAGTCAGCTCACTAGTGTTTGAAGCAGAGCTCTAGAAAGGCATGCAGATGAAGGCACCTGAGTGAGTTGAGCGGCTGTCCAGCTCTGCTCCAGTGAACGGTCACAGCATGCATGGCTGAGATGGGCAGCACTGTGCACTGCAGTTTGGCCGTCTGACCTGCTCGAGCCTCGACCAGAGACGAATAATCAATGTTGAACCTGACAAACGCAAAGGCCAAGGTGAGTAATGAGTGAGAACATATGCTGCTTAAGTACACCAACATTTAATGATGGATGTCTTGCACCTGGAAGATGAATGTGATGAGTACGACTGGGAGGAATCTGTCTCTGGTGTTCCTGTATTGGAAAGAATGTAAACATCAATGACTGATATGACTTGATTCCTTCATTAAAAGAGCGGTACATCTACTGATTTTATTGGACTGCAGACAAGACTGTAAACCAGCACAGCTCTATCACCCTGAGACTGGATAGCGCTAACCTGAAACAGACAGGTGAATGTAGCGGTGATCTCTGTCTCTGTCTCTTGTGGCCACACACAGAAACCAGCCAGAATCCTGAAGTGTTATAGGACCCGCCAGCAGAGAGCCGTCCGACTGCTGCCGATGCCTGAATGATTAATTACCGATCAACAAACCTAACGAAAACTCATTAAAATAGTGCAGCCAAATGTGCATGTACTGTATACACGCACAAGGTACAACAGCTACAATCAAGCCACAACAGGTTTTTTGTGCAGCCGAGCTTTGTTTCTCACAAAGTATACATCAAAATGTATAACTGAATATTTTTGAAAAGTAAAATATGTATTTCACTGTGTGCATTCAATGTCAGAGCCAACTGTAGTGCAATTAACATATTCTAGCCACAGTCAAGCCACAGTCACATTTATTGGAAATTACAAAGAGCAAAAGCAGAATCATTAAAAATAGAATGACATTTAAAAAAATATGAATTACAGATGAGATTAGAGCTTGACAGAAGCAATGTCATCACAAACTTTATGACTTTTACTTTTTTCCCCACTGCTTTTTCCAAACAATTAATCACTGTCAATATACAAACTCATACAGTATATTTTAAAAATAGTTATGTTCTTTATTTATATATATTTCTATATACATTTAATATGTAAGCATAATGTTTTTCTTAAATATATACACACACACACACACACATATATATATATATATATATATATGCAGATACTGTATTACTGCATTAATCTGATAAAAACTAAAAATACAATTAAAACAATCATATTAAGAGATAAAATATGAAGAGATTTATATGATTTATATGATTTTCATGTCACACATTATGTATAGAAAAATATAAAGTGCACCAGTTACTGACCTGGTGGGGTCAACAAGGACACCGTCCCGTCTCCACTCCACGATCACAGCGGAGGAGGGCCGAGGACTCACCCTGCAGGGCAACACTACCTGCTGACCAACCAGCCCCTCCACCGCAGAGGGATCTGACTTGTCTATACTCACACCTACAGCTGTCCAGCTGAAGAAAACCAGAACAGACAGCAGCAGGAAACAGACACGGGTACAGAAACAGAGAAACGGGAATAAGACAGAAGGGAAGAGGGTACAAACAGACATGCATAAGAAAAGATAGAAAGAAAAAGGAAAGAAGACATATGACTTTATGCTGTACCATTGGGAACAGCAAAGTATGTGCTGCAGTCACCACAGCAAGCATAAAGCTCAGCCTGACCGGCTTCAGCTGGAATACAGGATCCCCAAAGAACAACAGACCATGCTGACACTTCACCCACTACAGACCACAGAGAGGAGAACTCAACCACAATAAACTAGCTCTAGAGTAACATCCACACTGCAAAACATGTTTTTCTGGCCTTGTTTCCAGCCACAATATCTAACAATTCTTAAATCAAGAAGGATTAAAATTATTGGCTTGTTCTAAGCAAAAGGTCACTTAATTCTGACTTGTTTTTCTGAAAACAAAACAATAATTTTTACTTGTCTCGAAAATCCTTCTTGATTTTTAAATATTTATGCTGGAAACAAGACAAAAAAAATCTACGCTAGAAAAGCATTTTTTTGCAGTGCAGTTTCTAATGTATTCAGACAAAAGATCTGAAATGGTTAGAAACTGGATGGCTACTATGTATGGATTTCCCTTATGGACAAACCACAGAGTGCTGCAGGGATAGCGAAGTTTTATGGGCCAAAACCTGGAGCAGGCATTTCAGTACTTCCAGTTTAATTTATGGGGTTTTGATTAAAACAGCTGAAATAAGGTCTGTTTAACACAAACTCAAGATACTTTCACAATTCATTCTATGACATAAAATACATCAGTAAAAACCCCTTGTGATTGAACTTTCTTGTAAAAGGCGGTTGTTAACAAGCATCTAAACGAGACTACAGAGGCTGTTGGAAACTGATCTATTAACTGCTTTCACAGCCTTGTTGCAAACGAGTCTAACTGAAACTTACAGGGAAAAAGGTTTTAAATAAAGACTGAAAGAGTTGTTGAAGTTTAACAGTGGTGATGCTGAAGTCATGTGACCATGGTTTAGTGCATTTATAATGTATGTGTATAGGTTTTTACTAGGCTTGTGTTTGTTTGTGAAGATTATCATGATGAATGTGTCAGAACCATAAACAGATGTTAGTCGCAGTGCCTATTTTCTGCAATAATCTAAAAACCAATGGCCAGTATTAGGGGGTTTGTTGAGGGAATCAGGGTGTTGGCCCACAAAATGATGTCATCACTGCAGCGCTGTATTGCCATTTCTCAGATCAGCTTGTTACCATGTTCTAGCAGTGAATTTAAATCTCATAAATCTTCTTTCCTTACTCAAGGTAGAGAACATTTAAAAAAAAAAAAAAATTTATACAGACAGTTTCAAAAACTGACAGCAAAAAGTTTTTTTGACAACATTTAAGTCAAATATTGCTTCTTTTCTGCCTTGTTTCATGTATATTGCTTACTGCTGTGCATCTAAAACAACACGAAATTCATCAGAAATATTTCCCGATAACACTAGAGGAAATGAGGGTTAGGCAGGCATGGATAAATTCTTTAGTAGTTAGCATCAGGATGGTCAGAAATAGCAAAATTACTTCTTTAAAAGTGATTATTGTTTGTACCACTTGACAATTTTATCAACAGCCTTTGTGAGAATAGCACTGTCTTCTAGAACTGACCTTCAAGGACTTAAACAGAATGAATGGTAACACTTTATTTCTATGGTCTACTTTAGACAATCTACAGTAAGTTACTTGATAACTACATGTCAACTAGTAGTCATTAGAGTATTAGTAGACTGTCTGCTTAAAATCAACTAACACTTTATTTCGATGAGTCCACAACATACTACATAATGACTACCAGAAACCTATTCTACTAACCCTAAACCTACCCTAACAGTCTACTCTAAGAGTTAGTAGACATGTAGTTGTGAATTAATGACAATTAGTTGACATGTAGTTACAAAGTTACTTATAGTTAGTAGAATGTCTAAATGGACTATCGAAATAAAGTGTAACCGATTCAATACCTTGTTCTATGGAAGAAATCCCATTTATTACTTAATGCTTTATTATTTAGAACTGGGTGTTCGTTTTAGGATATGGAAATAAAACAATGCAGACATCACGTAACATATATTGTTTGGCCCTGGAACATTTGAAGAAAGTTAACTGGTTGATGAGAATGTCAACTCTAAACCTTAAATCTGACCAGTTGATTGAAATGATGTTCTAGGACCAACAAGGATACTGATCTATCAGCACTTGGCACAGTGCATAGGAGAGGTGTTCTACTCTACAACAATCTGTTTCACACACTACAACTACATTGTAAGAACAGGACTTGGGAGAGACACACAAAGAGTCAGGGATGATTAGGACCCCACATGGCAGATTTTATTAGTCATGGTGTAAAGAATCATGTCCCTCACACACCTGGGATTGGGAAGGGGAGGTAAGCTAAAATGAACTAAACACTAAAGCAACAGAAAGAGGAGGATAACAGTCTGCGTCAGTGGAAATAAACCAGTCCCAAAAGCACAGCAATGTCCAACATGTCACAATGAGGAGTGTGTGTCAGAGTGTATACTGATGCAGTAGATTAGTGAGATTAAGAAGCGTGAGGCAAATCAAAAAACATGAAAATGACATTACGCTGCATTGCAAATGTGTTTTAGAGTGTGTACACAGGGTCCAAATTTAACTAAAACTTGCTCATTCGCCAGTAACTTATCACTAGTTTTAGTTTTACAAATGGATAAACTTTGTGATGAGTTGCAAGGTGTCATGAAATTTGTCTATGGGGAGATCTCATCCATGGCGTATATGGAGTTTATTTCAGAAGCAATTTTGGTAACACTTTCTATGAAGCCTGTATTTATATTACATTATAAGAGTACTCTTAACATTAGTACAACAAATTATAACAAACGTATAATGCATTATAAATAACTTTATAATATGCTGTATTATCTTATGAATATTCATAAGAACAGTTTTAATGTCTTATAATATTAACTTATTTGTGGTTATAGCTTGATTAATCCACTTCAATTACAATGGATTATATTTAGTTATAATGCATTATAAGTCTTATGTCTTGCCATTTTACTGATGTTACTTTACTTAAAGTGGACAAAAACCACTACTTACCCTACCTAAGGCTACTAATACTATTAGGTCTATGTAATAAACAGTGCATTTTTTTTCAGTTGAAAGTATTAGCTAGCTCACATTAGCCTCAATATTATTTGTTATAAATGAAGTAGATTTAATATGGTGTTCATTCTGTGTGATAAATAATCATACTATTAAAAGTTACAGTATAATCACAAATACATAAATATTATAATGTATTATAATTTTATATATTTTTTTTATTATTCCAGAGATGTTATAACACATTATTTTTTATAATGCATTACACATTTATTATAATGCCTTAAGAAAAGTGCAGTAACACTTTAAACATCAGAAAGTGTACTTTGGAAGTATATGTGTCAACTAATTCTACTAACCCTAAACCTACCCTAACAGTCTACTCAGTCTACTGAGAGTTAGTAGACATGTAGTTGAGAATTAATGAGAATTAGTTGAGTAGTTACAAAGTTACTTATAGTTAGTAGAATGTCTAAATGGACTACCGAAATAAAGTTTAACCGAAAGTTTTTTCCTGAGAAAACAATCTAACCTGTATATGATGTTCCGTGTATACTATTGTCATGAGGACAAAATTACATTTTTATTAGAAATACAAAAACATATTAGCAAACATGGCAAAAAAGTTAATTTTGGATCCTGTGTGTACATATGCAGAACTCTGTTAGTGAAGCAATGCTCACTATCGCTACCTTTGTAAAAAAAAAAAAAAAGCATATGCATTTAACACGCCTATGTAAGTCTCTGTGCATGGCCTGCGGCTCCTCTCTTGGCTCTTCAGCGGGGCATGAAGGGCAAACAGCAGAAGAGAACTTGCAGGTGCTTGGGCTTGGGCCTGGGAGAGGAGTAGAGCGATCCAAGGCGAGTTGGAGAAACTTACCTGGCAGCGGGGCTGCTCTGCTGCATGTCACTGGGGTCCAGCTGTTGAGCCCGGTGCATGTGGGTCGCACCACTAGAGCTGTGGTGGATCCGGAAGCGACGTCCACCGTGCTGCAAAGACAAGACATGCGCCTGGTCCTGCTGGCTCAGTTCGGATCTCAGGCACATTCTCTGGCATTCCTCCTCCGAGGCGAAGTTGTTGCTGTTGCCATGGCAGCCACCATACCAGAAATGAATGCAGCGCGAGGTAGAGCGGTCGTAGTAGTAACGGGATGTCCAATCATCACATGGCCCAACCGTATGGGGTAGATCACAGGACCGAGAATGCTGTGCTGAAGAGCCGAGGGGTAAGATATGTTATGCAATCTGTTCAACAGAGTTTGATTAGCCAACAACTTTATTCAAATACCAGAACTGTAGTCCCAACTAACCCATTCGAGTCCACAACAGTGTCAGTCAAGACTGAGTCTGCATGCTCCTAAGTCTAAACCAGGACCATAAAAATATGGTCTTGGACTCAGCCTTGAGAATCATATTGTCTTCGTCTTGAAAATATTTGTCCCTGGACCACAAAACCAGTTATAAGCATCACAGGTATATTTGTAGCAATAGCCAAAAAACCATTGGGCTTGGTTTTCCTATTGTCAATATATCTAAACTTAATTTTTGATTACTAATACAACTTTCTCAATATTTAGATTTTTTTGCACCCTCAGATTCCAGATCTTTTAATAGTTGTATCTTAGACAAATAATGTGATATCCTTACAAACCATATATGAAGCTTATTATTTTCAGGTGATGTATACCACTTGATTAGAAAAAAGAAAGACCGTTATGATTGGTTTTGTGATTCAAGGTCACATTTTTATAGGCTTGGTCCCTTTGGACTCGACTCAAATGAGCTGGTCTCGACTACAACACTTTTTCTAACTCTCTGACATATTATGTTGTGACTTACTATTGCTGGAGGGGTTGGAGCACCCCTCCCCATGAGTACCACCAGCAGCTGTCACACCATCATAGCAGCAACCATAGGAGGACATCTGACAGTCTGTGGGTGCAGACGGTATGTCTGACTTTGTAGAGAAAATAACAAAAAGAACATAAAAAAACTAAGACAGAAATAGATATTAGACCATTTCTTCCTGAGGGTTTACTATGTACTAATGCAAATAGGCTCTTGTTTGTGATGGAATATTCCAAGAACCAAGAACTGTTTGTTGTGATCGCATTGAAAAGTAAAAAATAAATAAGTAAAATAAGTAAAAAAGCACTGCCAGTTAATGTTCCCAAAGAATCTCTAAGAAAGTAAGCCAAGAACTATTAGACAGATCCAAGAAACTCACATATCTAGAAAAAGCAATCTAACAGCAAGTCTATCAAGAGAACTTGACATATTTCCTCAAAATGCCCAAGTGGTGGACTTCCAGAACATGTACACCATACCAACTGAAGTTATGCCAACCAGTGAGAGCAAGACCCTAAGGGTCTCAAGGGAGAAGTGTTGAAATACAACACAACAACAGATCCCTACCTCTTGCCTCTCTCCATACTATCCTCTCTCATCCTGTGCCATGATCATTGCATTTTTCATAATATCCATCTTCCTCCCTGCCTTCCTACAGTGGTGCTAATCTTATCATCAATGCTCTATCCTACTCTGGAGATAATGGCAACTTCATTTACACCTCACTCTCTTACAAAAAATTAACTAGACCAATATTTTCATGAATGTAAAGGGTAAAAAATAATACTGATATCTTTAAGATCAGCTTAAAGTAGTAGGTTTTTGATTGACCGTTGCATCCATTGTTCTGGACTGAAGATATAGGCTGAAAGGTTTGGAATACAGTCAGGCTCCTTGCATCAAAGTTGCCTTTTGTGGGCCGACCTTTTTTTTAAGGTCGTATTGAAGACACATTTTAATGGGATGCGTCCTTCTAGCAGGCCATGCTTCCTTTCTGCACTGCCTGCTTGGAGATGTCTGCTGATATGATGTTGACAAAGAAGCTCTTTGACCAGTAGTATTTTATCAGTAGTTCTCATATTACTGTATGTCGCCACTGAATTTGTACCCTGAAGGTGAGATGCGGGAGCTCAGTAGGACCACATCTTGCATGAGTTTGCAGAGGACATTCTGGAGGAGGTTTACATCTACAGTATGCCCTTTCAGCGCAATATGATGATTTGGAGCAGGGGTGTCTAATCTGAATGGTCAACTTCCTGCAAAGTTTAGTTCTAATGTACCTGCCTGGTAGTTTTTAGTGATGCCGAAGAGCTTGATTAGCTCATCCAAGCATGTTAACTAGGGCTGGGAAACCCTGATCTAGAGAATCTTGTCATTAGGATGGCTGGCTGTGAGCTCAACACAGGCCTCTTTGGGAGTAAGAGTACCTCAAACTCTAACTTTGCCCCTTCTTTTACTGAACTTGCTCCTTAGCCCAAGACCAACTGGCAATACAGTTGTCAATGAATTATTTGTGGTGTTCACACTTGCCTCCCTGCATTTCTACAATGAGGCCAATCCTGTTTTCAGTGCTCAGTCCTTGTGCATTTGGGACCGAGGGCAACTTCATTGACTCCTTGCTGCCGGCCAAGTGGGGCCAAGAGGGAGAAATTAACAATCTGTGTGGCTCTCCACCAAAGACCACTTAAAAGCTGGCATGACAGTTCAATGTGCCATTCTCTTTTTTTAAGGACCTCAGTCTATTGTTCAGGCTTCCAGTCTCCCTCCACATAGTCTAACTCATGAGTGTGAGTGAAATATGTCTGTTTTATTTAATCCTAAGTGCATGTTTTATAGCCACTAACTCTTACTAACTGGGAGAGAGAAAAAAAAGCAGGGTGCAGAGAAAAAGGAATGGACACACCTTACTATTTTCTGGGGAATACTTAGAAAACATGTAATTAGAAGTGTAGCATAGTGTAGCAAGGTTTAGTGTCATTTATTTGGATTTTTAGTCTTTATTTGTGACATTATACTTCCTGTAAACTAAAGTTCCTTAAAGTGCAAAATCTTAAAGTGCAAAGAAGATAATGCTTTTTCTGTGGCAGCTCTAAGACTGGAATGGCTCACCATTCAACATGAAGGCTCAACTAATGTTTTAAATGTCTTGCGATATATATATTCATTTTCATTTCTTTTGGATATGATGATTTAGATGGTTGTTTTTAGTAAGGTATTTTATCTAATGTTTTATGCATTTTTTGTATGCACATCACCAAAGTGTACCTAGTACATTTTAAAGTGCTTTATAAAGTATGATGTTGTCACGCCCCAGGCGCTCCATGTCTCTGTTTTGTCATGTGTTTCTTTCATTGTTTACCTGTTCCCTCATGTCTCTGCCCTTATTTGTAACTCCGCCCTCTCATTGGTGTTTTACCAAGTGTCTTTGATTAGTCTGTCCTATTTAAACCACGTCCCATGTATAGTCTAGTGTCTGTTGTTGAAGTTACATGTGGTTTGGCAGCTCTGCGTAGCTCGCTGCATTTTCCTCCGTTTCTTGTTTTTGAACTAATAAATGTTCAAGTTTGTTTCGAGTCCTGCCTTCATTTTCTCTCTGCTCGCGAGGAAGCGCGAGCGCGAGTTGTATCCAGCCTCAGCGTTACAAGTATATTGTACAAACGTGATATTATATTGTAAGAACGTGAAGAGTATATTGTACAAACGTGATATTATATTGTAAGAACGTGAAAAGTATATTGTACAAACGTGATATTATATTGTAAGAACATGAAAAGTATATTGTACAAACGTGATGAAGCTCAGATTTTTTTTTACCTGTGTCAGCTCTACGCTTCCGTAACATTGAGCTCATTGCTCTCACAGAAAGATACAGTCTTGTGTTCTTTCTTTTATTTCAATTTATTTATTTTTTTACAAGTATAATCGTTATAATCTTTATCATTATAATTATAGTTATTCTCCTTGGTCTTTAATGTACAGCAGAAATAGAAAAGGCTCATACAGATGAATCATTCACTATAAGATCTATAAAACACATTTACAGAATAGACAGGGTGAATTTTCATTTCATGCCAGCTTTAATGACTGCTCTATAAGTAATTCATAAATAATGCTTATAGGCTTGTGAATCCTCAAAAGCAACACATCAAAGTCTTCACAAAGCTTTGTATCATGAAGTCAAGATGTAAATGCATGGTGCTTTCAGGCAATACACAGACTGACTGTATGTGTTGTAAATCCGCGTGATGAGGCCATGCCAAAAAAGCTCTTAAGCCTTCAAATTCCCTTAAGCTTTGGAAAATGTGTAATGTTTTGTTAAACAAAAAAAACAAAAAAAACTCCTGCAACCCAGATCGTTTTCAAAGCGTTTCTCTATCACATCATGACACCGAACAAGAGAAAAGATATTTTCCTTTTCTTTAGTTCTCTCATCAGTATTTGAAGTTGAAAGCTGGCTGACCATAGCATCTAACAGTGCCCAAGCTGTCAGAGGCGAGGTGTTTTAATTATAAGGTTTAGGGGTTGAAAACCTAAGGCTAGGTGTCAAAGCCACAGTCGATACAGTTCAAGCTTTCGTCTGGCAATTAGCCGACCACTGGATTGACAGAGTATCTCGGCCTCACCTGGCTGTTATTTCCTCTGAAGTTAACATGTCAGTCTCTTCTTCCCTGCTAATAACAGATGTTCACAGATGGCTAGTATGTGTGTGCTTCAATGTCAGCCCCATCCGGCTAACCTCTGGTCAGAGCGAGGTTAAAGACAGACTTAATAAAGTTAATAAAGACCTTCTGGTGTTGTTTACTTTAAGAAGGCAGAGACTGTTAGGCTCCTTGCTTTTTCAAGTGAACACTAGTTACATTTCAGTACATTTCTCAGAGATCATAAACACATCCAGCATTTTATTTATATATATTTTATTTATATATTATAACATTTTGAACCATAGCTCACTCAAAAATCCTGACACCCTTTACTCATCCTCATGTTTTTTACAAACCTCTCTATTAACCTGCTCTATTAAATTCAATTACTGTCAAACAAGATTTTCAAGGCAAATTTTTTAGCAAATAACGAGAAGTCTTCAGAAGTCTTACAGTAAAATATTGTGAACATTTTTTATGATGTGTGCATGCTGCTTTCTTGTCCTTGGGAAGTTCAACATTATGGGAAAATGGGAAATGGGAACAACATTAAGATCACTAAATGTAACTTTTTAGACAATGAAAGTGTATGGGGAAGCTACAAAAGACCAGCAAACAAGCATCATATAATATATATTAGTTATATAAACTTCTTCTGAAGCCATACAATAGCTTTGTGTGAGTAACAGACTGAAATTTAGGTTATTAACTGAAAATGATGGCTTTTTTAATCTTGCTTGCCATACTTTGTATGTAACAGAAAAGTTTAGACATCTCCCTATAAATATCTCCTTTTGTGTTCAGTGGAAGAAAGAAAGTCATACAGGTTTTTGAAAGAAATTAATATTAATAAATAATACCAGATCGGTGAAATAGTCCTTTAAAAAAATAATATAGAATAAAAAGAGGTGTAGGACGCAGTAGTATTGATCATTAACCTTGATTGTGTGCTTCTGAGCTGACAAATTACATAACCAAACTATTATAATGGTTTCAAAAGGCTGCCAATTGTCAAGGGGGTTTAGCAAGTAGTATTTTCTTTCAGTGACAACCGGTGAGCAGGTTTCTTATGAACGAGCACAAGGTAATGCAAGTAGGGCTTCTTTGTTTTACTGAAGTTCTCAGACTACCTCCCAAGGCGCTACGCTCTTTCAAACAAGGATGTTGCATCATTGTCAAACCAGGCATCCAAAACTTTGTAAATTACAACATCTTGACAGATCTACAATAATCAAAGCATCATACCCACACCGCTCTGCTCTGACATATTACCCTCTGTGCTACAACCAGCTGTGAAAAATATGTCTTCTAAATAAACGTGATCTAATTATAGACATTATTGTTGAGGCCTTGGGTGCCTAGCGAAACTATGCACAGTTATACCGTGGAGAGCAGCGAGTCAACAGCGCAGCCATGCAGATGGAAAGAAAGAAAGGAGGCTTTTATAAGATATTCTGAGCACAAACAACAGACAGAATTGAGCTGGGAGTGGGCCTACGCTTTCAAACAAAAGTATATCTCATAAACGAAATGAAAAATAATGACCTGACCTTCAAGAGCACTAGCTCACCTCAACTGGTCCAAACCTCTTTCTGACAGACAGTGGCAGCAATTCTCCAAGGGCATGTTACCATCTCACTCTGACCTAGGGCAAAACTCTCGTCAACCATTTTTGGTTTCTATTTGCTCACTACAGACTGGTGAAGCCTGGAACAGAGAGAATGTTGGAAATGACACATAAAAACAGCAATGGCAATTTTGTGGTTCGGATTTAGGCAATCTGATAGCAGATTTCTGGAATGGCCACACCCATTACAGATTTGTGTATTAAACAATCATATTACTGCATGTGAATCGATACGTTATGCTATATTAAATAACTAGATATGTGAGCGTAACCACATTACGTAGGGCACACTCAAAGACTTGTTTATCAAATTTATTCCACACAATCTTTGTAATGTGCTGCTCTAAGGCATATGAGGTGAAAGTAGACCGTGTGCTAAGCTGTCTGAATTCTCCTCTGAATACCTGGCAGCACATTTACTACCCAGTACAACTGTATCCTGGTAAAATGTTTCACCTTGCGATTCCATTATATTTATTTACGGTACATACATAAATCTATTTTTAGAAAATGTAGGGTTGCTGTCACAGACTGCACCTCTGCGGCTCTCTCTGGCGATCAGCAGCGGGAACCATCGCCGGAGTATTAGCGTTCCCACCCGGACTCTTTATTCTGTGACACCTTGGCTGATTCTGGCCACAGGTGTTTGCTATTCAGTCTCCTATATAAACACTGACTTTCCTTCATACAGACGCGAAGTCTTGATTTGCCCCGGCATCATTTCTGAGCATTTTTCTGGTTGGTTTACTGTTTTTTGGATTGTATTTTGGATCCTGATTCTTGCCGCCTGCCTTTTGGACCTTTTGCCTGTTTCTGGATTCTGACTCTCTCTCTGCCTGCTCTACTGACTACGATTTTTGCCTTGTCTCCACTGTAATGTCTGCCTGTGTTTACGATCTTCTGCCTGTTTGACTTTGATCATTAAAAAGCTGCAAATGGATCTTCACGACAGCGAATCATTACAGTTGCAAACTAGGGATGTAATGATGAGCTTGGACGACATCTCAATGTCTGGTCACTTCGTGCAACTAGAAACGGCCAGTTGTCCATGTAATTGAGTATGCCCTGGAGTCACAGAGTCGCAGCATCCATACACTTCATAAACGTACGGGGTGAGAGTGCAAGCCCAAAAGGAAAGTACCCGATATTGGCACGCTTCGCCCCTGAACGCAAACCTCAGGAGCATGTGATGGATGGATGGATGGACACATGGAAGTGTGCGTCTTTTAGATCCATTGTGGCAAACCAGTCCTCAGACTTGATTTGAGACACAATCTTACATGAGGAGGACCACACTGATGGCCTCCTTACTCAAGAGAGTAGGCCTATCTACTTCTCATTCTATAACCAGAGCCTGTTTGAGGCCCACCAGTATAGGCAGAATGCCTGCGAATAGCAGTGGACGCAAATACAGACGGAAAAGACAAAAAGCAGTGCACCCTGGACCACTGGCAGGGTTAGCAGATCGATCTCCTGAGGGCACTGAGGAGAGATGGGCACCGTGTAATGCAGTGTATGCCACGCTTTCCCAGAGGGGCCTGCACTCCAAAGTCCTGAGCATCAGGACTACTGAAGTCTTCTATTGAAACAATGGTCCTCAGACTGTGTAATCCCCCAGGAAGATCAGACTGGTAGAATCAGAGCCTGCTAGGCAGGACCCAACAAGACACTCCTGGCAGGGGCTCCCACACCACCAGGTGACCCATTACGGGAACTCCTTACTCAAGAGAGTATCTACTTCTTGTTCCATAACCATTTAATATCTCAAAATCAAATGCAGTGAAAAATCCAGACATTTACTACAGTCTGGCTACTATATAAAGTATCGCTTTAAATACATTAACTGAAATGCACGCGTTGCCTCTGCAACATGCTCACAACACTCAAACTGCGTATATCCCCACCCGTAACGTAGTTTGGGAAGGGAACAACACGGCCCGAAATGCTGCTGTGTAATTGTAAATTAATTTTTATTCACAGAATTATTTGATGAATAAAAAAAATAAAAAAAAGGTTTGAACATGCATACTAGCAAAATGACTGCCTTGAATGAAGTCAATATGGATAAAGGTGGCTGCCAAATGTAATTAAAGTGTCCAGAAAAGTTGTGCTGTGATACACTGTAGCCTATATAATCTTCAAAATATACTTCTCTTTTTTTTTATGAGCCAAAGCTAACACAGCTCAATAGAGTTCAACACAACACATCATTTGTGTCTGTAAATCATGTGGCTGTGAATGACCTCACCGTACCATTCTGTTGCTGAAATGGCCATTACCTGCACCATAAGCCCTTCTATTCTATCTCAGCTCCTGTCATGACCAGACAAGTGCGGCGTCTGTGTCATCTCATTAGCCTGGGCTCTCCACAAGCAGCGGCACAGAGCAGTGGCAACAAAGAGGGAAGCCTTCAGAGAATGTTTCTTTGGTCTGTTATTCAAGTGGCTGAAGTGAAAAGAGATGGAAATGGAAGCAGGAAAAGTGTAACATCTGAAAAGTTATTTAAGAGTATAGAGAGATACGTATTAAATGTTCTCTTGGAAAGTGATTGTGAAGACACCATGTTCCTGGTTTGGCATTAAATAGGGTCACTCCCACAGCGCCAGGCAACAGTGTCACTCAAAAGTTCTTACTAAATTCTCACTCCAACACTATTCAATTACAGATACAGCTCGTCCCTTGTACATTCGCTGAAATTTCCCATCAAAAATATGATGTACAGCTGTACTTTCCCAAGTGTCGTTATATGCCGCTTCATCTTGTGTGAAGTTTCTAATCATTAAACCACTGCTTTTGGCAGGTAAAAAGCAATCCACAAGAACCCAATTCATTTATCGCTTTTCAATTTTTGTCTTGCAAGGCAGACAAGAAATCAGACATCTTATGTGCATACTCAAATTTGCATAATGACAAAGGTATGACATAGGAATTACAATATGAATGTGATTTATGAGGTCATTTTCAAAAGGCTTAAAAAACCTACTAAATGGTGTTTTTGTTTTTGAAAAACTAAAAATGCTCACAGTTTCCTGAAAGGGGTAGGTTTAGGTGAAGGGTCAGTGTAGGGCAATACCACGTACAGTTTGTACAGTATGAACACCCTTACGTTGAGAGTCCCCATAAATAAAAAAAAAAAAAACATGTATATGTGTGTGCTATATTTACATATTTATTACATGTAAATATAAAGACACCCACATACAGTATATACAGTATTTACATGTACATATATATATATATATATATATATATATATATATGCATATATATAGGCTTCCATTATGCTGGCAAGGCTTCAAAATTATTATTATTATTATTTTTATTTTTTTTTTTTTTTTACCAGATGGTGCCAATTTTTCAGGTTTGGCATATAAATAAGTACTTGCTTTATTCCGGTATTCTGTTGTCAGCATGAATGTCAGAGTGTGGTTTGTATGTGTGTCATAAAAACATTGTGTGTGTGTTCTTGTAATATTTGAGAGAGAAAAACTCCACTTTAAATCGCAAATGAAACCCTGTGTGCACCAGTGAAGTTTTTTTGGCATTTGACAGGGAAAGTTCGGTATACTGCTACCACACAAAATTTTACTGAAAGTTTTTTTGTTTTGTTTTCACTGAACCAGCTATGGATGGCGGACCTCTGCGGAGGTGGGGAGGGACGAAGGATAGCTTGTAAAAAGTACCTGCAGCGG
>JAUCMU010000027.1:3563214-3573483 GCA_032275025.1 Enteromius treurensis | reverse complement strand
GATTACAGGAGAAAACTCAGAGCTGTTATCTTGGGAAAAGGACGTAGCAATAATTGGGTGCCAATAATTACGGCCAACATGTATTGGAGAAAAACATTTATTTCATCATGAGTTTTCCTCCCCATTTTCGATTGTTTTACTTCAATGATAGGTTAGAATTTTGTGCACTTTTGGAACGAAAGATCAAAAGGATGAACAACACAGATTTATTTTCACAGCCAGCTTTGCTCAGATTTACCAAGGGTGAGGGCACTGTATTTGACTTTTTTAACTGATCCAACAACGCAGTATTTTTCAGTGTAATTTTCATTAGATTAAAAGCATCAAAAGGATAAGATAAATTAATGATAATATTTAGAATTTTCATACATGAAGGGTTTATGAATTGACGTAGGCCTACTTGACACAGATATAATTTCACTTCTTGCACAAGCCTCCTAACATGCTTTTCAAGTTTTACAACATGCTTAAAATTTACCTCAAGCGTAACTTCTTCATAAACATGTGACAACTGAGCTAAAGTAAGGATTTTTAGTCAAAAAACAGAAAAAGAAGAGTCTATGTCTTATGCACACAGAATACATCAGCTGCATCTTAAATGGCATACTGTATGGTAGATAATAAATTCAGTTTGCAAACATTAAATCTACATTGCAACCATTTAAAAAAAATTACACTCTACATATGTATATAGGTGGTATGAATGCGATTCGTACATAACACTTCCACCATGTTTCAGCTGCTTCACTGCCAAGTCCCAGAAATGTTTTAATAGTTCAACATTAAAACGTGGAGATTAAATCTTTTTGCCATATATCCCTTTAAAGAACACTCATGTCCTGAACCTAAAGCATCAAAACATTTAGCCTGAAGAAAATAAATCGCATCTGGAAAACGAATTCCACGCAGAGCAGCGCAAACACACCTTTGAGCGTCAACTGTCAACACGTGTGGAAGGGTTTCTGTCTGTACGACTGGGCCTGTGGAGAAGCCAATCACACGCATTACCACGAAAGCGTTAACAAGCCGTCTCTTGCCAGCGATGACTCCACACACACCTGAGGCTGCACTGTTTTAGGTCATCACACGAGCCAGACGAGTGCTGACAGACAGCGAGCAGTGCCAGTTCCAGCTGGGTTCATTATTCACATTTAATTGTCAGGCCTGCAAACCCAGACGGTGGCTGCAGAAAGCTCTACAGTGATCAATACATTTACGACGTGAAGTTTTCAAGGTTTTAAACCGCTACAAAGTCACTGCTCATTTAACAAATACAAGCAATTACTTTTTGACCTGAAACATTTTGGTGTGTGTACACAAGCAGACTTAGGCCCTGTTTACACACAGTATTAATCTCCGTCTCAGGTGAGTGTTTATAACTCAATAATAAAAGAAGTGATAACAATGTTTACACCACAGACGATACGTGCTCACATCTACTTTCAGGGCTGTATGTTTGCTTTGTTCCACATAGCACTGGTGCTACAGAAGTTGGACGTTTTGTAGCACAGGCCAAACAAGTTAAGGGTGCAATACGGCAAAATATTACAGCATTTTATTCAGGAAGATCACGATTTTATCACCATTCTTTATCATGTTGGTTTTACTATTTTGTAAGTTGCCTGAGCGATACAGCCAATCTAATTCCCTGTTTAAAAAAAGCCTTTTGAGGTCTAAAATAAAAAAAGAACAGCAGACAGAAGAACAAAGTAGGTGAAGATAAAACTCTTTGTCATTATTTTATCTTTGTTAATAGAAATACATTAGATTATAACCAAACAGTCAAAGTCAATGTGAACCAGCAACTGTTTGTTTACCCGCTTTAATGTTCAGCACAAGAAAGAAATTAATACAGATTTGGGAGTACATGTGAGGTTTTTTGTTTTTTTTTGGTGAATATCCCTTTAATAACTAGAATTAGAATTAGAAATTACTACAGAACACATTTACGTTCTACCTTGCTTATGAGTATACATCCCATTTCTGTGGAATAATGAATAAACAATATTAAAAAGTAATTGCAACTAATTGTGTGACTTTTTCACACATTTGTGAGTTTATATCTAACAATTCTATCTCTTTTTTCCCTTCCAGAATTCTGTTTAAATCTAACAATTTTGATTTGTTTTCCAGACACCTGCCAAGGCCGCTTGCAGAATTCAGTCAACTCATAAGATACGGAAATAAATATAGTCCCCAGATTTGTGCACATGTGAACTGAACATAAGGTTCAAATAATCTCTTGCTGTTTAAGGACCTGTTTACACTTTTTCACTTCATGCATTTGCTCTGATCTGATTCGTTTAAACCCATCCATGTACACTTGGCCACATAAACATTTTGTCTAAAAATCTTCAATTCCTCTGCTATATGCAGATTTATCTGAGTTCACGTCAAAGAAAGAAATAGATATGCATGGCATTTTATTCATAAGCAGCTAATTTTAAATCAAACATTGCAACAGGAAATTCCCAAGCATCAGAACTGGAAAGATAAGCTAGTCTTACCACTTTTAATGAAGATGCTTGTGTATTTGAAGAGAGGTTCCCTTTAATAACTACTATATTTTTCCTGATATTTAAGCATTTTATGCTTAAATATAATATATCTGATTCACTGATAAATGATTTGCTGTAATTAGTTACCTTTTTTTCCATAACAGTTTAATGTACAAATTAGATGTGTTACATAAATGCCAGATATGTAGCCTAGTTTGCTGCTTGGCTCTAAGAGTGACAAACTCGTAAGATAATCCATCAAGTCCTAAAGACGTAACTTTGCATGAACAGAATAATACAGCCATGAATGAGCGCATGTTGAAAATAAAAATCTTTTTTATTGAATTAGAAAGCTGAACTGGAGATTATGGTAAGGGCCGTAACATTTCTGATGCATGCTTGTGGCCAATCACAATGCACTGGGTCAGCTGGCCAATCAGAGCAGACTGTGCGTGTTGGAAGGAGGGTCTTTGTAGAAAACGACGCATTTGAGAGAGCGGGGCACAGAGGAGCTACAATAATGTACAGTATTTAAAAAAAATAATGTTTTAATGTTAATATGTAACATTAAAGCAAGTCAACATGTTCTGTTACGTTAAATACACCAAATAATGATCTAAAATAGCATCGTATGACCCCTTTAATATTAGTGTTGCATAAATAAAAAGTTATTATTGTTATAATATGAAAATTAAGTTAAGCATGAAAAACCTTTTTTTAAGATGACTGAAAGAAGGAAACAAAGTGAAGTATGGATTGTGTAAAGGCCTGTACACACCAGGACGAATATCACGGCAATCTCATTGGTTGGTTAACGCGGCACCAAACTTCTTTTAATTCAACTTTGACGCGTCACGTTTTTATGCTTCAGTGTGCACACTCACATATTCGCGTGCGATTTTCATCCCAGTGTGAACAGGCCTTAACAGTAGATAAATATCGGTCATGCATATAGGTTATCGGGCATATAAACATGCAATTTATTGGTATCGGTATCGGTTATAAAAATTAAAAAAAAAAAAACGTTCAATCGCTACCGTTAAACTTTTCTAACTTTCTTTCATTTGTTCCAGTTTTTTACTATGAACAAGTGTAGTTTTGAATTCTGACCTTGTGGAAAACATAAATAGTGAAGCATCCTATGCTAATATCTTATTTAAGCCTTTCAGTGTGAGACACACTTTATCTACCATGTCAGACTAAATAGATGCTAACATTTCATAAACATTTATTAAGATTGGTTTCCATGTTGTCAGTTTCTTTTTTAATGTTGTTTACTCGGTGGATGGTGTTGTAATGGCCCTGTTCTTACCTGCTGTCCCAAAAGCGTATTTTTCTGTCATAATGGCTGCTGACGATGAGGTACTCGGAGCACACAACATCACTACAGAAAGACAAAACCTCAATGGTTTGTATGCCTGTGAGTAGAAATGAGAGAGGAACATGGAAATGACTGAACTGTGCTAATACGTTGAACAAAATTACTGCAGATGCAGGATGTGCTCATTGTTGGTTTAATGCGTGAGTGATCAGTTGCATATTTTTGTGACACATACACGCTGCTCGCTGGAGGTCCCATATCTTCACGGTCCTGTCCGCGCTGCCCGTCACCACCTGCCTTTGACTGTATTTAAATCTGGCTGCTGTCACTTTACGAGAATGACCCGTCAGTGTAACCTAGAAAAACAATACTTTTAATGAGGGGCAAATCTGAATCTTTTTTTAATTCTTTGTTGCTGAATAAAAGTGTTTAAACAAATTATTGAGGATTTTTTATTACTTTAGATATGGGGGTAAAATATGACCCAGACAAGAAATTCAGGCAGACATGTACTTTCTCTTTCTCTCCGTCTCTCTCTCGCAGGCCAGCCAGTACGTGCTGTGCAGGTAAACCTCACTCCCCTGATCTCAAAAAGTGGCGCTCTAGCAACTGACGCTAGAGGTCATGGCCTTTAGCCTCCTGGTTCGATCGCCCGCCGGAGACCTGGGTTTGAGTCCCGCTCGGAGCGAGGACGAGTCGTGGTGAAAGGGGACCCAGGGGGATAAAATATTCAACCAATTTTACAGCATTTGGAGCAATCGTGTCGTGTTAAAGTAGCCTCCTCTCATTTTCAGCATGACCGATTGTTTTTAAGAAGAGCAGCTGTGTCCTTTTACCCTTTCTGTCGCGCTAGTAAATTTCCAGACACATATGAGTCACTCCTGTTATGCCAAACCCCTTGAACTTTGTACCTTATATAAAACTTATAAAGATGATTTCTAATTTGTTTTTCTACAAGAGTGTCATGCTGTTGTCTTAAAGCTCACCCCATATTCATTAAACTGTATTTCCTAATCCAATAAGATGTGAGATCGTTTTATCCAATATCATAAAAATCCTGCACAGTAAGAATGGCCCATATCTGGCCTGTTTGCATTAAGCCCATAAACCTCTCCAATGCCTCACTGTCTTTTAAAGCACGATGGAATCTCAACAGGCACAGCAATAAACATCTTTAACATGGTTCATACTGCTCTGTCTCATCTGATGATGCTCTAGAGTAATTCAGAGAGACAGACTGGCGCACGGGAGGTTTGGGTGGGTGAGAGGTAAGCTCTGTTACCTTGGGAACGCTGTCCTCTAGCCTCCAGAATAGAGCCGACTTGTCATATGACGCAGCTAAAATCCGAGTGCCCTGATGGAAAAGCACAGTGACACATCCCACAATGCATTAAGCAGTTTCCACAGCATAATCAACTCAACAGCCTTACAGGAACATTCTCCTTATGTTACTAATAAAGATCCTGCAGTAGCCGAGGGCTCATTGGTATGTGCTAATTAGCAGTGAATCTGTACTTCATCTCATCTAAAGTAGGGGTTTTCTCTTTCCAGTTGCCGATTGGTTCTCCCAAGCAATCAATCTCTCTTTCACATCCATGCAACCCCCTTTCCAACCTGGTACAGCTCAGTAATGCGCGCCTTTTCCTTAGCCCTCCTCCTCCCCAGCACCACCTGTCTAGATCTGCTGTAGTGTTCGCCCGTTTTTACCTCGTAGCAGCATGTATCCTCATCCCTGGTATTATGAGCATGTTTTAGTAGTATGTCTACAGTCATACCAGCAGTAACAGTACAGCAGATCTAGTCCGCCGAGATCACTACCTATACTCTATTCCTAATCTATTTTGAGAGTTGCCTTGATTGAAATGTTATCTGAACACAACAATTTAATGAATTATTCATTTAAATTAAAACATTTTTAATCATTTTTCTTTCTAAAGAATGTGTACAATTCAAATTAATTTGGGTCGTTTTATTTCTATAAACTGTCTTGGGACTGTTTTAACACCAGGAAGTTATGATAACATCTGCATATACACAGGAAATTTATACACATAGGGTTTTTCTATATTTATTCCACAAATGTGCACATTATAGCACTATTATTGAGGATCATTATAACGAGTATACGTGAAAATATGGGTGTTCTTATATTTTAGGAAGGAAATCAGCATACTTCGGGGGTCTTGGCATTAACAAGCCCTGAACTAAAGTCCAATAAAGGGAGGAGAACTCACTGAACAGATAAAGCAGCGCAAAAAGCTGCAACACAGTCACTTGTAATTCAGTTAAATCAGCCCTGATTAGTTCTGTGAGTACATTGTAACTCATCAGAACATTATTGAAATATTTGGTTACAGTATTTAATTTGGGTATACTTTGATAGTATCCTAGATTTATTGATTTTTTTTAGCAGCACAAGCATTGCAGAAACTATCTCAGAAGGTCAGTTGTGTGCATAAACCCAGGCAATTGGTTAATCACAACATCAGGTCCTAATGAGCCAATTTGAAGTCGGGTGCACTGGTTTGCAGTGCACACAGAAACGAGTGCTAGGGAAACTGAAGCAAAATGCATTCACTGTGACACGAAATATACACAACCATCAAGCGAAGCCAGAGAATCTGTAAGCTGTGCTGAAGTCACTGTAAAACTCTGCAAGGCTGGAGAGAGTGACAGTTTCAGGGATTATTATAGATCCTCGAAACCCTCAAATTTTTTTCTATGTATAATTTATTCAAACACACTGATTTGTGCGTGTTCATACCGTCGGGTCGAACTCAATGCTGGTGATCCCCTCATTACTTCCATCTAATGTCCCTCTGTTCTGAAGTGTTCCTGTGAGGACGAAACACTGCAGTATGTTACACCAAGCATGCACTCAGATCTGTTGTGTCTATTAACTGTATAAAAGAGCACATCAAAAAAGATCATTGTTTATCTACACACAGTAATGCTGCTTCCCACCTCTCGTAATTTTGAATAACGTCTCAGAAATGTTCATTTGGCGTCTCAATTTAATGTTTTCCCTGACTAAGAGATGTTTTAGATATCAGAGTGCTGACATCTGCTGGTGGTCAGAGGCAGTCACATGTAATGACAAGAGCATCCACCGTCACTACATCTGAGCTCTGTCTATGCAACTAAAGCTGACAATTAACCAGAAGATATTTTCCCAGATCAGAAGTGATGTACCTGCTTCAATGCCCCACAGTTTGACGACTCTGTCGGTTCCTCCTGTAGCCAGCAGGTTTGAACTGGTACTGAACCTCACAGCATTGATTCCCAGTTCATGAGCGTCCTGAAACCACCAAACACACAGTCATTTCTGACCCTTTAAAATCTGCCAGACACGGATCAAGCCAAAGAAACTGCTTAAGCTGGAATGCAGTAAATAAATAAATGCAGATTTTCTTTCACCGGGGTGTGTAAAGAAATGTTTCAAAGTCTGGCTACTGCTAGAGGGTCACTTTCACTGACTTCACTCTTTTTTGAATGACTTGTTTCATCTTGGAGCAGTATGAATTTGTTCAAATGTGTTTTTGCACTTCGAAAAAAAAAAAAATAGCCGACTTCCCGTTGCTCGTGGCTAATGAGTGTAAATTAGAAAGTTGTCCGTCTTGAAAAGAACAACATATATACCGAGTTTGGGGACTGTAGGAAAAACTAACCCAAAAGGTGGCGCTGTAGAGACTTTTGCCAGTGTCTAACTACAGTATCATTAATACTGATACGTGCACTGAGTTTCATGCAATTCTAAGAATGTCATCTGCCTCAAAAAACACAGAAAACAAATGTTAAAGTTTGACACGTTGCCGCGGCAACAGCAATTACGGTATCAATATTACATCAACAGCTTTACATCGCGAGTATTTTGTCATTATTATCATAAGTAAAAATTAGAGACTGAAGACGGCACTTCCTGCTGTCAGTTGGTGGCGATATATGTTTGACTCCTAATAATCATATATATGCGATGGGCTTCACACATCGAACACATCCCTGAAGTTTGAACAAAATCAGACAATGTATGTGGACGTTATTGGACACTTCCTGTTTCTCATTTCTCGCACCTCTGTGCAAAAACACTGAGATGTTAAAAACAGTTATGCTGCTTAATTTTTAGCAAGAATGCATTAAATTGGTCAAAAGTAACAATAAGTAGTATGCTACACATTTCTTTTTATCTCAAATAGAAGCTTCTAAATACTGCTGAATTGAAAAGCTTAAGAGATTTTGGTAACACTTTATTTTAAGGTGCCCATAATACAGAGTAATTACCTAGTAAGTACTTAGTATTAGCCGTTGTACTTACATAAAACAAAATGTACTTACCGTGTAACTAAGTTATGGACAGAGCTTGTGTTTTTAGTTTAGTTTAGTGTAGTTTAGTGATGTAGATGTAACAGACTGCTGCTGTTACACATTTGTAACAGACCGAGTGTGTTGCACAACTACTTATGTAATCAAAAGATTGTCACATATGTATGTGTTGCAGACTTTATACAACGTAATTATAAATTCAAGTACACAGACATGTGCAACTTAAAATAAAATCAAGTTTGTACTTAAATGTATAAGTAACTGTGTAACAGACTCGGTGTGTAACACATGTGTGCAGTAGATGTCTGTAACATCTACATAATTACAAACTCTCATTACAGGCTGTTCCTTAACTTTAAAGTGCATTTTTTAATGCAAGTACACTTATTACCTAAATAGGTAATTACTCTGTATTATGACACCTTAAAATAAAGTGTTACTGAGTGATTTCTTTCAAAACACCTAATTATTATTAACTTTTGATTTGCAGCCTTGAGGAAAACCTCCTCCCACACCTGATGTTAGGTGAAGTTAGTAGTGGTTTTGGCAGGAAACTACCTAATACCATGGTCCAACAATGGTATACAGCTCTACTTTTTGTTTGTGATATAACTGGACTAGTAAGTGTATCTGATGGTCCAACTGACCATGTCTCTGATTTTGAGGAACTTCACTACCTTCTGTTTTCAACACGGCACAGATAATAGTAACTGTCATGCACATGCATCATATTTTTAAACAGTGCACTATAATGTGAAACTACAGACGGAGGAAGCAACTTTACTAAGGTGTAAAAATAATACAAACAAGAAGTGTATTACTTTACACTCAAATTGAAATGTAAGCTGCAGGCAGTAAGCCCTTTAACAGCATAAGTACAGCAATTCGTAGAATTCGCTCTGTAAATGATGAAACGACTAGAAATAGCACTTGAATACGCCAACAACCAAAAGATTTTAATTACAATACACCCACAAACAAAAAAGATGAACAGGAAATACAAATCATTAAATTGCGACATCTCCACTTATTAAGGAAGTGGCAACTCCTCTCTATACCACACCACGGGCTGGTTCCTGCTGTCACCTATTCAAATGAAAACAGCCGCGTGAAGCGGGTGGCTGCACATGACAGAGCTACAGTGTGTTATAGAAAGACACTGCTTTACAGCGACACACAGACGCTTTGTTTCACAGTCTCGTCATCCACAGACAGACCACCAGACACCACTACAGGGAATGTGCTTTTAAAGATATCTTTCAGACAGGACCCATTTAAGAACCATATTATAGCCTACCTCGCCATATGCAACTTTTCCCCCATTATTTTCAAGGTTCAAGGTTATACGGTACACACTTGCTTCACAGCCCAACAGGACGAAACTGGACAGAACATCATAAAGCGTGTGAAAAGAAGATTTTGTTGTAAAAAGCAACACATACCACTGTAAAAATTGCCTTGGTTGGGACTCTGGCAGCCAGACAGACTCCTAATGGTATATACAGGTCCTCCTCTGATTTGCAAATAGATTTACCTCTCATCTTCCTCCTGGACACACACAGCAGAAGAATAATCAGTAATACTTATGAGCAGAACTTGTTACAGTGTTACATAATCAGGTTCTTTTTGGAGGTTTTTTTACAGCATGACACTCTTTTAAATACAGTCACGTAAAGTACTTTTTAGGTCCAGACATTATATACAGCTTTTTTCTTTTCTTTTTTTTACTAGGATGTACTTTAATATTGTTGACAGCTGAACTCATTTTCTGATATTCCGGGTACTGTATGTAGGATTGGAACCGAATGGTTGATCTAGGCATTGCGGTTCAAATTGGAGATGTTTTCTTTTCACCCGGCCCCTCCTACTCAGACTTGACGCACACGCAGGTTGCCAAATTGAAGACATCAACTGGAACAAGCGCAATGACGATGGAATGCGCTGTTTTTAT
Organism: Enteromius treurensis; assembly: GCA_032275025.1. NCBI lineage: Eukaryota > Metazoa > Chordata > Actinopteri > Cypriniformes > Cyprinidae > Enteromius > Enteromius treurensis. The sequence goes on along the minus strand of JAUCMU010000027.1, from coordinate 3,563,393 downwards.
GCAGAGCAGGCAACCCGGATGCCGAAACACTACTGACTTCGTGATTGGGAGATAGATGGAGGGAGGAGCTTCAGGCCAAAACAAAACATGACAACATAAACATGAGGGCTGCAACTGCGCTTTTTAAATGAGAATATCCAGGCTGTACGACTGCTGTCAGTGATATGAGTACTTGAAAT
>JAUCMU010000027.1:3528241-3542157 GCA_032275025.1 Enteromius treurensis | reverse complement strand
AATTACATTTTAAAATATATTCACACAGAAAACAGTTATTTTAAATTGAAATAATATTTCACAATATTACAGCTTTTTTCTGGATTTTTAATCTAATAAATGCAGCCTTAATGAGCAGAAGAAACATCTTTAAAAACCATTAAATATCTCACTGACCCCATTTAGACAAATGTAGTAGGTAATTAAACTATTTTTAGAAATCTTTAGAAGCGTTCCTGAAATAGTTTCTAGTGTACAGTACATTCCAGTGTTTATTTTCCTTTACTTTTAGTGTTGTACACGGTCAGATGACGAGGAAAAGCATGAGTGCAAAAAACAGCCACTAATAAATAAAGCTGTGTGTCAGAATGTAGGACAACATGTGGTTTTCACGAGTTTGAAGGATGACTAACAGTCCTCAGATTCCACTCAAACCTACAGCAATAGCTCATACAAAAATGAAAGCTCAATGGTCACCCTCATGCGTTTCCAAAAACAATCCGAGGTTATGGTTTCTCTGAGGAAAGTTTATACAGTCCATGATAACAAAAACGGTCATTGTGGGGTGATCTACTCTGTTAAATACTCATACAGCCAACTCCCCTGTGAAACATCCACCTTTACTAGTCAGATGCCTAAAAAAGCAAAGCAGGCACTACGATGCATTTGTGATCTGCTGTCGCTACAGCAATTCTCTGTTGGTTTACCAAGTTGGGAGAGACACTGGGCCTCGCCATGGCAACCAGGGAGCTGGAATGTGTCGGAACGCACAGCACAGATGTCCGAGCAGCCCCGGCATAAATCCTCTAACACATATATACATAATAACCATGCGCATCAATGACAGACTGCCTCCTGTCCCTGTTTAAATGCTGCGGAGAAGGGCATCTCAGAGCACTTACCTCACCAGTGACCAAATATTTTCCATTCTGCGAGAAAGCCAAGGCAGTGAAGGTTTTCCTGAGCAACAAATACAGGATTTAGACTTCATTCAGTGAACATGTACAACATCGTGCTGTGAAATTAAGGATGCATGTTCTTTACCTGGATGCATTAAATATGTGAGTCTGCTTATTTTTCTTTGGACTCAGAATGACGATTACACAACTGAAACATAAAACACCAACACTTCAGTTTACGGATTACAATATATTAAGTATATATTAGTATTTTAAAATATATTATATTACATATATATATATATATTTATTTGTTTAATAATATACATATTAAAGTATAAAATATTTAATATATAAACACTTTTCTTAAATATGCAAATGCATGTGTTTGTATTTGTAACGGTGCACACACTCACACATAAAGCAAACAAAAATATTTTAGAAATGCATTTAGAATGCAAGCTTCTCCATATGAAAGTCAAAGGGGAGAGATAATAAAAGTCCTCATAACAGCATTTTTTACACTATTATGTCAAAAAAAAAAAAAAAAAAGAATTAAACTTAAGTTGTTCAAGCTTTGACAAAAAAAATTATTAAAAAATTATGCATTATTGATTGCCATGTCTCATGATGAACATCACCGACACCAGAGCACCATATTTAACAGCTGCAATGAAAGTAAGATTTCATTCTGTCTCATCCACACACAAAGTTATGGATCCAAATCACTTCCATTAGAAGGAGCAAGCAGTTTTACAAAAGATTCCTTTTGTTTTGCATAAAGACAATTCATGTTTGAAACAACAAAGGGTGAGTTAATGGCTCATTTAATTTTGAGTGTACCCTTTCCACACAGGATGCATGTATAGAAACAGTCCTACCCTGCAGGATAAGCCACTAAACCGGTGTTGGGGTCACAGGTTAAGGCACTGCTGCTGGAGGCAGTGATGCCCAGGACCTTCTCCAAGACGACCTGCAATCATAATGCCACTAAGTTACTTCACACAGCTAATCATCTTGTGCATGTGAATACTTCACAAACAGGGCGTGTATCGTGCATTTGGTTAAATATGACTAAAACACAACTGCGTGACAAAGTTGAGTGCACAAAACAGGAAGACTCGTTGACTTGTGCGTTGTCTGGCCTGCTCTGCACTGACATAACAGAAAACACAACAGGATTGATCGTGTCGTGCTGATCAGAACGTTACCCGGCTGTGAATGTCTCTTCTGCTGCTCTGTCGCGTTTTTCTCCTCATGTTCGCCGCTACTGAAAGGCTGGTGTTGTTGACTTTCTTTGCTCGAGAGGTCAAAGCCCCATCCGCCATAGTGTGAAACTTCTTTAAAACGGTTCAATAAAGAAGCCAAACTCTCTAATCACATATTCGTTTGCTTTTAAAAATGTTTGGTAAGAGACGCCGACCGACTTTTTAATACTGACTGAGCATCCAGTTTTAATGATAAAAGTACCAAGAAATGACTTGGAAAGCGAAACTTCGACAATGTACACAGCTGTAAGCAATGAAGTCCATGTAATGTGATCGGATACTGGCAGTTTCAAACACACACTGTCTCCTGTGATTGGATGACTCGCGCACCGGAGGCGGGATCATTCGTGTCTCTCACTCACTATTGGCCAATTCAATATGACGTCATTTATAGGTTTATATTTTTAACCATGTTTTTTAATTTTATCTTTATTTACTGTAGTATTTAAAAAAGAAGGGAAAAGGGAATATATATATATATATATATATATATATATTACCATCACTAGTTACTTTGTGTTTTGTGTTTGTTGTTATTGCAGATTAACAAAAAAATAGAGACATAATTAAGCATAAACATAATAAAATCAAAAATCGCTTACAGTTATGACAAGTACAAATTGCATACATTACATAATTACAGAAATGGTTTCAAACATTAAGATACATGAACTATTAAATATTGATTGACGTTATTGCCTAAGCATAGGGTACAAATAATGTTTTGTTTGTATGCTTTATTTTCATTTACTGATTTCTATTTTAAATTATTTTATTTAATTTTTGAGTCAAAGTTCAAAGCTATTCAATTGAAGTTTTTAGTTTTCAAGTTTATTTGTTCAGCACTGTTCACAATACAAATCGTTGCAAAACAGCTTTACAGAAATATAAAATGTGTCAACATTACATTTAGTACTAGCTTATCAGTCAAGCTGACATCCATACACACCCGAGCTTATTTATTTACACTTGTTTGCATAATTGCTCATTTTTGCTGCCTTTAAGTGATTAATCCCTCACATGGGATTTACTGCTCAGATGATCAGATTCACATAATATTAATATTTTTGGATGGACTGGACCTAACACTAAAGAGAAAGACTCCTGAGTGAGGGGTTTATTCTGTATATTCTGAAAGGGGGATGTGGCTTCACAGTGTTTTAGAACGGTTTCTCATTGGTGGGATCAAGGGTTTAAAATCAGACCGGCTCTTGCTGCCGTCTCAGACTCACCCTGAACCGCAGAATCGAAAGACAATGAAAAATTCCACAAAGTCATCGGAATATGTGTGGGATTACGAGTACTACTACGATTACATAGATCCAGTCATCGTGAATGCCAGTACACTGAAGTACAACAGATGTGAGCTACTTTGACATCCTCTTTTTGATCCCAGTTCAGATAATCCAGTGGCTAACTGTATTTTTGTATTATCTTAGATTCAATTGTCATAATATTCTGGATCGTTCTAGTAGCATTTATTGGGTTTTTCTTCTTGATTTTGACACTTATATCACACTCAAGGCAACTTCAGAGGTAAGCATGATTGTTTTTGTTTACTTTAAATGCATGTAATTGTAAATTCATTCCATTATTTTTAAAATGCAATAAAGTGCTTTTATATTACCATTGTTTGAGAATGTATTAAAAAGGCTTCTAGATATCTGTTGGGACTATAGTTACGATTAAGAAGTGAACTAATATTTTATGCACTGTATTTTTTGTGTGTTTATGCAGGGGTCCACATGTCAAAAAATCTGGGTTGCCATTGATGAAAAGCAACGGATCTCCTCCGAAACGATACAGAGCAACTACGAAGCAACCTCAAGACGACGCTAAACCCATGATGATGCGTTTAATATTTAATTGTAAGTGACAGAAGAGAGCGTAGTAGAATCTGTGACTGCTGAGCATCTGCCATTAAACCACAACATCATGATGAATGTGTCGGTTTATTTATAAAAACTTTAATTATGAAAAACGAGGTGTGCATAAAATTTCTACAAATTTAAAACAAGGATTAACTAGATTTTGCATTGTTTTCATCTGGTGACAGACAAATACTGGGTGATGTTGGGACGTGTCAGTATTAGTACAGAACTACTAAATAATGGTGCTTCAATAGGATCATTGTACTAAATTACTCACACGACCACACAGACCTGTTTGTCGATCTTTTTTATTTTAAACCACTATAAAATTACAAAAAAGATCCATGTTTAATTATTCTTATTTTGTAAAACAGTCATAGACCAGGCAGCATGTCACGATTGAGCGGCGGACAGAATGTCTTTACACATGAGCAGGACGTGAGGTTTGGGTTTTCTGATGCCTGTCCTGTTGCACAGCAGTCTGGCATGGGTCAGCAGGAGGTCAGGTGACCGGGCTCCGCTCCAGAGCTCATAGATGTACAGCGAGAGCAACATCAGGCCGCTTTCTGTCAGCAAAACAAACACAGAACATTACATCGGTGGAAAAAGAGCAAAAATGCAGGATATAGAGATGAAAGAGCAACGATATTCTACTACAGTTCCACCTGGATTTTTCCTCTGTTTTCATAAGGATTAAAAAAAACGTCATGAGACTTGTACCCGAGATAAAATATATATATATATATATATATATTTTTTTTTTTTTCAAAATGCATGATATGGATCAAACATGACTGAACACATTTATAATGTTACAAAAATATTTCAATTTTCTATTAGTCTTTCAACAATAATAGTTTTCTACAAAAATATTAAGCAGCACAATAGGATCATGTGACACTGAAGTCTGAAGTAATGACACCTGAAGACTCATCTTTGCATCATGGGGATAAATGGCATTTTAAAGTGCCCCATTATGGATTTTGGAAAATAGTCTGTCATGCAGTGTGTAATGAAATCATGCTGCAAAGTTTTAAATCTGAAAGTGCACCGTGTATAAATGTATTGTCTCACAAAACAGAGTCGACTGTTTTTAAAACAAATTTTCTCATTGGTCTGAATGAAAATGCAAATTCAATCTTTTTTGGAGCGCTAATAATAGCGGTTTCCCTGGTAACGCTGCACACAAAGCATCACAAACACCAAGTGAAGACCAATCACTGCAAATTAGAAAAATTAATCATTGAGCGAATCTGCTGGGAGTTGTTGAGAAAGTAATAATAAATGCATATTATAAGAAAATGAAAGGGTTTTTTTGACCTTGTATGCGTGTCAACCTGTTGCTGGGGACTCCCAAACCCAATATATGAACCGTTCATTACCCAAAATAGGGGCACTTTAAAATATATTAAATATACAAAACGGTTATTATTATTTTTTCACATTATTAGTGATTTTACTAAATTTTTGATCAAATCAAATCTGAGCAGTTTTGAGCATAACACTTCTTTCGAACGCATTTAAAAATAGTGTTTTGGGATATATATTTAAATATATTTGCAAGCAGCTTATTTTCAATGGGCATCCCAGTGCTTCATGGGACTGGATATTTTGCAGAGATATTCCAGCCACCGTCCCGATTGGTTCTGGTGGCTTTTCAGGATTATGGGTAGTGTAGTTCATCACAAGTTTTTGTTCCTGTTTTATTTGAATTATTAAATACAATAACACTTGGTCCACTTAATTAGAAATCGAAATGCTAACAAATCATTTCTCTACAGGGGAAATGAATGGGATTGACTGCCGTGCTCTCTGACTGTAACCTTACCTCTCTTGGCATCATCATCATCATCTGTAAGCAAGCAGGTTCTTAACACCGTCTGGTGAACGCCATTCAGAGAAGTGCTGTGTGCCTCCAGTAAACGGACCATGACTCTGGTGAACAGCTGCAGGGTGTCCACTGCTGAGCCATGTTTTTGAGCTGTGTGGTCACATGTCTGGTGATATAATCTCAGGAAGTTCATTCTTGTGCCTTCATCCATCAGAATAGCATCCATGATACTTGTACGCGGGAGTATGATGCTACTGAGCCATTTTAAAACAGCTAAGGTGCTGCTGTCATCATAAGGACTCTCCGTCATCGTCTTGAGGGCCCACTTGAGAATTAAAGATGCAGTTGCATCATCTAGGTTGCTCGAGTCAGGTTTGTCTGTAGTGAAGGGTTCAGGCTCGGAACAGGAAACCTCTTTCTCTTTGGGTTCCCAGTACACGAGGATGTTCCTGAGAAGCGGTTTACACTCGTCCAGCAAAGCCTGCTCCAGTTTTTCTCCTATTGCAGCGACAGTTTCTGTCTGTTTTTTCATTCGAAATTGAGCGTGCTTCGCTGAGTGGCCTTTCCCTTGCCCTTTCTCTCTTCCAGAGCCTGAATAAACACAAGAAATGTTTAGTTAGGAACAAGAATGTGTCAAAACACGTGATGTGTGCGTGTGTCTAACATTCATCTAGCTTCCACAAGGCCAAGGACTGGCCATGTAAGATATGTTTAACGGTTTTGAAAGGAGTCACTCTTACTCACCAAGGCTGCATTGCTTTTGACTAAAACTACAGAAACCGCATACATGGAAATATTACTACAAGTTCAAATAGCACCTGCTTGTGTGGAAATATTTGAATGTTTTATGTGTTTCGTAATGGCAAAGCTGAAGCTAAGGCACTACTCCAGTTTTCAGTCTCAGATTTTGCTTATTGATACACAAAAAGTTTAAAATAACAGCATTTTGTTTTTAAATAACTTATGTAAGTCTTTTCTGTCCAGTGCATAAAGATGAACTAAACAAAATAAATGCATATTAGGGCTGCATAATGATTAATCGTAGTTAATCACATTCAAAATAAAGTTTGTTTATAAACTCTATGCGTGTGTATTGTAATGTATTTAAAGGGTATGTATAAATACACACATATACACATATACTGTGAAATATTATTTCAATTTAAAATAACTGTTTTCTGTGTGAATGTTTTAAAATGTCATTTATTCCTGTGATACAAAGCATCATTACTAAGAAATCATTCTAACATGCTGATGTTTTATTATCATTGGTGGTAATAAAATAGTGAATAAGCAGTGAATAAAGCGTGACAGAACTCCCCCTTTAACCTGTACTGAAGCGGGAATATTAGTTTGACTAGTTTACCCATCAGCTCCTTGACTTTGTGTTTTTTGATGAGAGTCTGCAGAGCAGACAGCAGGGAGGCGTCGTGGGCCAGTGTCGCCCAGCGCTTCAGGAGACCGAGGACTTCAGAGCACGATAGCTTCTGTGGGTGCAGTGTCAGCCAGCCTGCCTCCTTGTAAGCATTCAGAGCAGTCCCACAATGCACCAGCACAGAGGACAGTGTGTGCAGGAATGCCTTCATCTGAAGTGCGTTCACGCCGCTCCTTATCAGGAACAGAAGAGAAGCGAATTAAAAACTAGATTTCTGCATCTGATGAATAGTGATTGCATGTTTAGCATCCCGCATTCCAGCACTGACTCTTTCGTCATGTAATTTAGGCTGGATGAGTGAAACCAAGACTGTAAAAGTTAGGAGATATTACCGGCAAACAGTCTCATCGGTTTATTTTAAATTGGCCCGATTATACATTTCTGAAGTGCATGAGAGCAAAGATTTTAAATCTGAAAGCGCACCATGTGTAAAGTTACCGAAAGAGTCGACTCTGAATCATTAAAACGAGTCCTAGTTGCCTTATGTTGACGTCAACATGAAGCATTAGCATATTTCCCATGCACTCGCGCACGCAGACCTGGGAAAAAGGGTGCCTTTTTTTTTTTGCTTTAAATGAATCCGCCAGTCATTGAACGAATCAGCCTTTGATGATTTCCGGTCTTACCCCAGGTATCTGATGACGGTGAGCAGCGTGCACAGGAACTCATTGATGACTGTCAGAGGAAGACATTTCCCTGACTTCTGGGGCTGCTTTGATGTAGTGCTGTTTGCTTCTGGTTTACCTTCTTTATTACCCAAATTATTGAACCACAGAACATGAAGCAACTCAATGACTGAACTCAACAACCTGCTGTCAAAAGACCTACAGGAAACAAACACAATCAGTTACAGCATGGGCGATGAAGTACGGCGCACACCAGCGCTTAAACTAAGGTAAGGCGTCCTGTTAAGCAGAATCCACCCCTCACCTCCTGTCTATTAGCTGTAATATCCACGTTAACACTCCATGCTCTTTCGTGAGGTTGTAAGCTGCTTTGTCCACACCAGCGGTCTGCCGCAGAGCATTCAATATCTGAATCTGGAACAGCAGAGCAGAACATCTCTATACTAAAGTGTTACCAATTACTTTTTTACATTTTTAGATCAAATTCTCATTCTGCATCCTATTTAGACCAGGAGAGAGCGCACTGAACATCATGGAACCACATTAAAGGTTAATTTCACCTACGTGATGTTGCTTCGCTCACTAACAGCACATTTAAACAAATAGAGACACAGATTCTGGGTCAAGCGTGACCAAGTGCACCTGAGAGGCTTGGTCACAGAGCGGCGTGCTCGCGAAACCCAGCAGGGTCTGATAGATGCCTTGCTTCTCACAGATCTCGTAGCAGTGCTTGTCCCGAACCCCTTCCTCCAACACGCTCAACACCCACTGGCGCTCTAGTTTGCGCTGGACAGAGGAACAAAACGCATCATTGTTTGCAGACATTTCTGAGTGGTTACATTACAGTACATTTATGAATATGTACTGTATAAGCACGTTTTGTACCTACAAGTAATTTATTGCATAACCAAAGTTGTCTAATAGTAGCATTTGGCAGGTCGTATGATCTTTTATATATGATGTTTCATTACCTCCATATCAAAACTGTAGAAGAGTCTGAAGAAGTCAGGAACCCTCCTGAGATCCAGAAACAGGGTTCCCAAAAGAAACCGGTTCACCACCAAGTACATGTAGTCCTCTGCGGTGGGGCGGGGCAGAGTTGATTTTTTGCTTTATGCAAACTTGTATATTAAACTGTCATGTGTATATGACTCTATGAACTCACTCACCAGGTCTGAAGATTTGCTGAGCAGCTTTGGTTATGTAGGTCACGTGCACATTTGGCATCCGTAGATTTTGGCTTGGGATCCCGTTCTTCACAGTGTCAAGCAAGTACAGTAGCTGGATGTTAAATACGGACAACATATTATTTATATTACGTTACGCTATACTGTATTATTTTATGACATTTAAAATTTGACTCGTGTATCTTTTTGAAAGAAGTTGTTGGTTACTAAGCCTGCATTTATTTGAACAAAAATACAAAATAATAATATAAGTATTAGAAAATAATATTGTAAAAATGAGATATTGTGATACAGTAATATTTTTACTTAAACATACTGTAAAAATGTAACTTGTTCTTGTGATGCAAACCTGTATTCTCAGCATTATATACATATTTGTATATTCTAGGGCTGGTCCGAATACCATTTTTTGAGCTTCGGGTATTCGGTAGTGATCAACATCGAATATTCGAAGCTTCGGTGGGAGGGGCCTGAATATATTCTTATGTCTAATAAAGGTAGAAATCTCTCTGTGCTTATTACACGGCTCTCTGGAATGCTTGATTCTGATTGGTCAGTTGAGACATTTACAGGTTCGTTCTTTTCGAATAATAACCGCTCCAAAGTAATAACGCATAGCCGGCACTACTTATGTTTAAAATCCCTCCGCGCCAACAAAGATTAGCGTTTGGCGCCATCTTGTGACAAACACTGGACAACATAAGGTGAAATAAATAACTAAAATACATCTGTTGTTATATATTCATATGTAGATGTTATAAATTGGCTTACGGTTGAATGTTATAGTCACGTGGTACTATATCGTTTCGCGGAAGGATGAAAATGTTAATTTAAAACAAATATCCCAATAAAATGTTTCGAATTCATATTCATCTTCAGTTTTTTTTTCTTATATGGCAAGTAGCCGTGTAATAGTTATCGCAGAAATAAGCCCCAACAGTGTGGGTCCTGATCACACTGTCGGGGCTTATTTCTGCGATAACTACCGGCTGCCTGTACATTATCCCTTACTTAATTATCGTTCTGTTAGTCTGAAAGGGCCCTTATTTCTCTTTACTCCAAGCATTTCTCGGCAAAGACGCGCAAGGGTAAGTCTTTTATTACAATGTTTTCTTTTATTTAACTCATTTGAAGGTATACAAGATCCAAAGCAAGACATTGAAAAAAAAAGTATAATTCTGTTATTAAAAATGGCACATTTATTGCTACATTACTGTTATATACAGGACAGTTCTCAATACCTACTTTATATATATATTTATAAAAACAAAGACAAATAATAATAATAATAATGACAAAAACCGGAGGCACTCTGAAGACACAACAGCAGTATTGTTCATGTCCCTACTGCAACTGCAAGACACCAGGTTCTGTAAAATCCACACACGTCTTAATTCTGATGGAAATCATGGGCAGCAATCTTACTTCGGCACACAGCGATTCATTCAAAACGTTCGCTTAAGTTGAACATTCAATGCTTTAGGGAGAAAAATAAAAGAATTCTAGACAAAGAGCATCTTTGATGACACAACAACTCTCCTTCAGCATTAAGCAGGAGGCAAAACCAAGTCCAGCACTCAAATATTTTATGGATATTATCAAAATGAACATGATGGTATCAGCTGGATAGATGTAGAATTATAACAGTCTAGTGTTTCCGGCCCCCATCTGATGAAGATCCTTCAATTGTCTCGTGTGCGTCACAGATCACAGGACACTAACATCTTGAAAGCAAAAAACAAACTCCAACCTAGTCGAGCCAAAGATGACAGGAACAAGAATCCTAAAATTGCCAAAAAAGGTCCACACACACACACACACAGCATAATAATGAGGATGAAAGACTACAATGCTTCTAAATTGCAGATTAAATACTACACAGATGCTTCCAGAAAAAAGAAACCAAAAAGACAGATGAGACATTTTTGCATTTCGAAATAATAAAACAAATGGTCAAGTTTACAATGAAAGTAAGTTTAGGCACTGACAAGGCATCACTCTCAAAAATGACAGTCTTGAGAATAAGAAGGCCACGATATATAAATGTTCAACAACTTTTTTTTTCTTTTTTTTTTTTAATCTTCATCAAGAATTGATATTATGTTTCCATTATACTTTAGGACAACCCAAGTTCAGTATCCCCCTTACGGTGAAATGTTATTACTCAGAAATCGTATCCATTGTGGAAATTACACAGGTAATAACACCATTTCTTTTCCTACATACAGAACTCAAATCATCTGGGAACATTCTCTCACGCACATGACGAAAAATGGGTTGAGACGTACACCTTGAAATGACCATATGAATCAACTAAACTCACAGTAAGCCAGTCTGACCGAGACGTGAGAGTGTGTACATTTGAATATTACATTCAAACAGGTTGTGGTACGTGCACTGGCGAGACTGAAATGATGGCGACCGTTGCTTACGCACGACACCATTGCCTAAGAACACTTCTAGTGACGTACGGTTCCCTGAAATCAGGAAACTATCGAACCCCGACGCACCCTCGACCATCACTTTCAACTCTCTTTATAATTTATTCATTAGCATAGAGCTCTCAGGGGGCGTCTGGGTTAAAATTAACCATGGGTCGCCTCGCCCAAACCTTGCGTTTCAGAAAATATATGCAGGTTTGTTTTTTTTCTTGAAATCGTACGACGCGTTCACTTGCGCTATAGACTCTACACTTCAAACTAATACGTTTTTGTTATTTAGAAATCTACAATGTATAGACTAACAAAAATATATATATTTATATATATATTCTTACTTTTTTTTTTCTTTCTCAAATCGAAATAATATCCATTCCATATGTGTGAGGTGGACATGTGTACGCTTTCAGACTTTTGGCAACAATGAGCGAGTGAGTGATGATTGAACGCATTCTGGCGGGAAAAAAAAAAAAATCTAAAATAATTGAAAGAAGTGAAAGGTCAACTTGGCAATTTTGTGCTTGGGGACGCAATGGAATCCAAGCGTTGTCGTCTTAGTAACAGAAGCCCACGCTTCTTTATGATGCGCTTTCTTCCGATTGGCTGAACTAGTCAATGGCATCGTGAGAGCTGGTGATGCGTGATGGTTCCAAGAAGATGAAACAGTCTGGAGAGCTGCGATGGCCCGTGTGCTTTTCTCTCGTTCCGAAAGAGCCCTGGTCCGTAGAGCAGAGGCATGCTGGGATACACCGTCCTGAAAAGCACCACAGGTTCGCCCCACCTCTCATGGGGTTTGTTTACACAACGCACGTAAGACTGTACCTTTCAGTTGGGAATGAAAAACGACATTAAAAGTAAAAAACAAAAAAAAAGAACGAAAGAAAAATTGCTCATATACAAGCAACTCCCAGACTTTTTTTTTTGTTGCTGTTGTTGTTCCACACAAGTAAGCAGTTTGCGTCTTATAGAAAACGTAACAATTAGGCACAAATCCATGATTAAATCGACGTCTCTTGATTGAAACGTTCTTTCTGCAGTGGAAAAAACGAACGTCAGTTGTGGTCAGAACTTGTCCATTCCTACGGTCCACTCTTGTAAGGAAGCAGAAAAATACAAAATGACTTGAGAAAGAGTTCTTCACATTTGTGCTGGTAATTGCGGTCTGGAGTGATCACGGAACAACATCTGCTGTGTCAGTTTTGGCGGGTCGGTTCGTGTGGCCGAAAAAGTTTTGGAGGGTGCATCTCTTGATTTCGTGGATGATATGCTTTCCGAGTCACTATATGCACACAGAGAGGATGAGAACGGTGGAAGAGATTCAAGGTCACTTCTTCCAGGAGCCCCAAGAAAGTTCACTGGTTCCAAGGATAGAAAACAGAGATCTCAATCAGCGATGTTGTTAACAATAGCAACACATATGCAGTTTTTCATTTATTTCGATTAATTTAAAAAAGTAAAACGTTTATTAGTCTTTGTTCATGTTAGTAGATAAATGCAACCGTTTGTTATTTGCCCAGGTTACAAGGTGAACAGGTGATAGTCTTTAGAAACTTTTATGGTTATGTCTATAGCAATCATTAAGTGGTCTAAATTAATTTATATGTATTTATAAATTCTGCGAAAGGCGCAAGAACAAGAATGGTCCAATCAAAATGCTTGTCCCAACTACGGCTGGGCGATAAATATCATGCGCATCTCGTCAGTAAAGTCGTCTTTGATTAGCGGTAAATCTCCGTCAGTGGTTTTTAAATGCAGCGTCAGCTTATGAACAGAGCCGTAGATCACTGAGTAGCTGCGCGATTGAATCACCCGCGAAACTCAACGCGTAGCTTGTCGGTGATCTTCGGCTCGGTTCATAAACTGCGCTGCATTTAAAAACAGCTGACGGAGATTCACTGCTCATCAAAGAACCGGCTTTACTGACGAGATGCGCATGATATATATCGCCCAGCCCTAGTCCCGACAATGGTACAGGTGATATGCATGCAAAATTAAAAACACAATATTGAGCGATAAACAAAACAGCTGACAATCGATCAATATGCATCTCTAATTTTTGGTGTCTAACAATGGTATACTATTAACTGTATTGACATTACTGAAATATCCAGCTACCCAGCTAACACACGACGTAACAGTTACGTAACATAATTGTCATTTTTGGTCATTTCATGACTTACAAATTGGCAACGTAACCACAATGTCGTATGCACGTAATTCCGTTACCAACTTATTCCCAATTCACGACGTCGCCGGTACATCCTCCTTACGTAACAAGATAACCAAGAATGTCTCGGATTCGTATTCTTTTCGTAATATATTTGTAATTTCATGACTTACTGGCAACGTAACTACGACGTCGTATGCACGTAAAATCATTAC
>JAUCMU010000027.1:3504189-3514907 GCA_032275025.1 Enteromius treurensis | reverse complement strand
GCTGTTAGTCCTGTTACACATTTGTACTTACACACACCATTCTGAGGGTTGTTACATGTGTGTAGTTACAGAAATATCACAGTTGTAGATACTAAGTACTAACTGTACACTGTGGTTACACACTACATACACGTCTAGTTACTAAGTACACAGGTATTAGGGACACTTAATAAAAAGTGGGACCTTATTTTCTCTTAGCTACAACCTTATAACAGAAGTAGGATTTCTGAAGATGAATTACATTGTTATTACTTGTAATTACATGGTTATTAAAAGGAACACGCCAAAGAACGTCTTTTTAATTATCTAGAGGTCACAAGCAAGATTTCCCACAAGGGCGGTCACAACATCAGGTTTTCGCTACACAATTATCATGGCCGAAAGAATTTACGAAGAGCAAATATTATCTTGCTATCAACAGAAATTTTGGAATAAAATAGATGCTATCAGTGAAGTTAACCTTTGACTTATTTCTAGTTTTCTCTATGAACCACACTCAATAAGTATAGGCAGATGGTTTATAGAGAGTACGAGCCCATACAAAAATGTCTGACGGGGGGGGGGGTCAATAACACCATCTTTTTTTTTTTAAGGAATCCAAAAAATTATGCAGCAGCAACAACTTCTTACTCTTCATCTTGTTTTATCATTGTATGTGTAATATTACTTATATATAATCAGCATTTTTTTTTTTGTAAAGGTCCCTTTAGTTAACGTTAGAAACGCATTAAAGCAATAGTTCACGCAGAAATGATAATTCGGTCATCATTTACTCATCCTCTAGTACTTCTAACACAAGCAAATCTATTTGATAACGGACAGACATTGGAACATTGTCTGTCTAGAAATGAATATAACAGGAATTTAAATTACCGATGCAAATCACGCCGTTTATGGAGAGACAGAGTCAGAGATGATGTTGTTGAACTTTCACTGTACCTCTTTCTCAGCTACGCTGACATCCATAATCCCGTTCCACTTATAGAGAGAGGCAATATGTCCTAGGATGTACGAATTAAAGAAACGCACCTTCTGGGTTTTCGTGATGGTATTATTCTGCACAACCTATGGCCAAATACATAAAAGTGATGAGATTTATGGGCAGCACCTCACTTGTGAATGGCATTCATAAGGAAGGAAGGTCTTACTCTGGTTTGCAGGGTGGACAGAATAAGGTTCACGATGGATAGTCTGTCTTCCTTAAGACCGGTGGTCAAGATTTCAGACCAAAAATCTAAAGAACGACAGAAAAATGATCGTTTAAGAGCACTTAAAGGAACCCTTCTGAATGCACACAGATGGGGTTTATGGATACCTTTAGCCTCCAGTATCTGGCCAATAGCTGTGTTGTCTCCAGACATCAGGAATGAAAGGATAAACTGTATGTAAGCCATTCTAACATCTGGCTTTCCCTGGAAAATTAAAACAATTATTAAATCGCTTCCGCTAAATGGATAAATGCAAATGCTATGTAAGCTATGCGCTATTTACGGTTTGTAAAGCACTTACAGTTTTGTCTCTTCTCCGAGCGAGGCCGACGATTCCTTTAACGAAGTGTATTTGACTGAAGACGTCTCTCGCAGCCTCCGCACCCTGAGAGACCACAGCAGACAGGAAACACAGACACTGACGGACAAACCTGTCCAAAAAAGAAGGTACACTGAGTGCGTTCAAAGCATAAAATCATAAACCATTCATCCACAAACACCATGAAATAGATGCAAATATTAAGATTTGCTTCAGAAATACCTGTGATTCTCCGAATGTAGAGAGGGGAGCAGAAGTTTCATGTGGGTGGACACGGTCTTTCTAACTATGCTGGAGCCCACCATGCTGAACTGAGACAGATCACTGGCCGTCCGCAGCAAAATCACTTCTAGGCTCTGAAATATCAGCATCAGCTACAAAAAACATTCAATAGACAGTAAGCTGTGATTACGACGCAAAGGAAATGACTGCCACTGTATATTTTGTGCATCAAGAAGAACTAATGTCGGCAAGTAAGCATGCAACATCTGCCTAAGCCCATGTCTTTGTTTCTGCAGTCTACAGCATGCATAGTGTGCACAGTATAAACATTTTATGTATGCATGAAACACCTGGATAAACTGGAAGCCTATTCTCCCCTTTTCTTGACAGTGATAATGGACTAAAAGCTAGACATTTTACACTAAAGTACTCTGTACTCGAAGAGTATAACATGGCTTTAACAATTGCAAGGACATGGGTTTGATTGCCAGGGAATTCAGTGTAAGTTACATAAAAGCATCTGTTAAATGCATAAATGTTAATAACGTTAATAAAATTAAATAATGAAACACCGGTACTGGTTAATAAAATAAAATATAAACAAACAAATAGATAGATGACTTACTTCAGACTCAGACTTATTTTCTTCCACGAGTAATGCGAAAATTTCTGAACATTCAACTGAGATTTTTATGTAGCCTTCGACAACATCATAGATATCTGGGCGTGGAAGTTTCTTCGCAATTCTAATGAAGGTCTCCAAACCTACATAATATATAAAACAAAGTTTTTTAATAAATACAATCTTAAAATTTTACAATAGTAATATATTATTTATGTACAGTTGCTTGGTTTAGTTGTCTTCCATTAGTGCATAAGTTCAATTTAGTGTATACGTTTTTATTTTTTAATTATAATAATTCTACGTTTTTACTGTAACTACAGACAGTTCTGAACACCATAAAATGTAAAAACAAAATAAAAGTCCGGAGGAGCGAACACTGCAAGCGTGATCTTTAGCATGTAGAGAAACTTACAATGTACACGAATCGAGCATTTTCAAATAAAACACCAAAATTGCAACAAGTGACCGGTTTTCAGCTGTAAGCAGATGACTGACCAGCTTAGATACTCTTACCCTTTACCGCTGTGGTTGAATCCTTTAGCATGGATTTAAACACAGCCCCGGTGAACTCGCGCTCGCCTGTTTTGGTTTTCTTAGCTGTTGTAGCGGACCCAGGATCCCCATTTTGACGTTTAGTAGCCATCGCTGTATCTCACTGTAAATGAAAACAGACACATGGAGCCGCGGAAGTATAAAACTAGAGCGACAGAGCAGCAAACACGTGGGAACGCTTTTCTTATGAATATTAATTTTAACGTGCTGACGTATCTCTAGAGCGTCACGAAACCTCATTAATATTTATGTTCAAGAGTATAGCGTAGCGGTATGTGCCAGAAACAAGCTAAAGGTTTGCGCGCGTGCCATTTAAATAAGAATAAACCAACTCCTTATAATTTATATGGCAAGCCGTTTAATCATTTGATCTATAATATGGTGTTCTGCTAAAAGTGTATTTCACCCCTCAGGCCAAATTTAGTATCACAAAAAGACAGTACAGTACTCCTTTTTTTCCACGCCACACAAGTTGCATATATACTACTAAAAGTAAAGCCTATTTCTGCCTCAATCTTTGGCCAAAATTCAGTCAGAAGTTAGCTCAGTTGCTGATTCATTGTAATTAATTGTGACGTTTAAGTAAAAGTGTTGCATTAATCCCATTAATTGTCAAGTGTAGCTTGAAGTTAGAGGCTATCATTTCTGTTATACCCATATAAAATTATATTCCATGATGTATTTTATCAAAAGAAATCAAATTCATATGTTCATATGATTTTATATTATATATATATTATTATATTATTTATTTGTAGGTGGGCAAGCCATGCAATGTCCAAATACAATTTCATCTTTCATCTTTTCTCCTGACAAAATCAATGTAATGGCAATATATTTCCATCCGCTAAATGTAAGTTTTTTCATATCGTACTGGTGACTTCAGGTGTCTGTTCAAGTTCTGATGAAGATAAATCTAGATGTCATTGGATAATTTCTACTACACTAGTAGTTACTGTAAAAACTAATATTGTTACTGTAATTATTTACATACCCATAAACATATCCCTGAGCTCTTGTATTCTCTGATCTTGTAAACAGTATACATGTATTTAAGATTTTAGCTGTAAAAAAAAAAAAACACAATGAGGAGAAAAATTTAATACAGATGATTTGCAGGAACCTTGCTGATAGTAGTTTTAAGGCAAGTATGGCTACACGATTCAGCCAGAAGTACTTACTGTACCATATTGCTTGACTGAGTTTGCCTGAGGAGCAGGTTTGGTGTGTACTCGAGGAGTATCTTTGAATACAAGACACTCTACACAACCCTTTGGCCTCCATACTGTCCTGAGAAACAGATGTCTGGAGCGTTGCCTTCTTGACCCCCTGGGTTTTATCCCTTGTGTAATAATAGCACACCATGTGGAGAGACACCTATTTGGATGATGAACAGCCTTGACCTTGGAAATCTGGTTACATTGTCTTGAATTCAATAATTCAATATTTATTTCAAATTCCTAACCCCAAAAGTCATCTTTTGATCTGATGAAACCTTTGGGCCCAATTGGAATTGTTCTTTTGAATAACCCTTTTAAACGATTCATTCTTTTACATTAATCACTGGACTAACAGAGACAACATTTATTAAAACTCTACTTCTTTATATTTAATCTTTGACCGGCCATCAATAAAGAAAGTCTTTTCATCAGCATGTACTTGAAAGATCTGGATAGCTCCCCACATTACACACAACATCTTAAAACCAGTTTGTATACACAATTTGTTTCATTTGTTTAATATTTCAAATAATTTATCACATATAAGAATAAATACACATGAGCTGCAATGCCAACTTCAGGCGTCCAAGTATTCAGTGCAGTTTCACAAAAGCTTTCAGTAACAGCATTTAAAAGTTAGGAGCCAATCACGCAGCTGAAATGAAAGTGTACATTTACTCTCATATCTTACGATGTCATGCAGCATGAGGTATTGATGTCATTACCGTTTCTTGAATACACCATCCTGTACAGTTTTCAGTAGTGTGCTTTACATGTAATATATCACATCATTCTGAGAGATGATGAATCATCCGTTTCTGCTGCTAGAGAAAGCAAGATAGCTTTTGGACTATTCTCAAACAGGGCAGCTCTGTTCTGCGTCTGGCCCTTCTTCACCCAGTGTCCGTAGATCTTGAACGCACAGGCATCGATGAGCTTGCGAATAGGCTTTACTGCATAGGGGTCGCTCTTGATCACGTCTTTGGTAACTGGCTTGGCACGTCGATAATTGCAGTAAATGCGCATTGTTGCCAAAACTGTCAGGCAGATTACCTGAAAAACATACATGGATTTCCATTAGGGCAGACTCTTTTCTGTATTTCCCGTATCGTTTGGGAGGCGTTGAGCAAATAAGGTAAAAATAAAGGCATATTATAAGACAAAGTGTTTTTTTGACCTTGCATGCATGCATGCCAACCTGTTGTTAGGGACTCCCAAAAACCAAAATATGAACCAGATCAGTCTTGCTTTAGTCAATAGACCACTGAATCATTCGCTCCGCTGATTCATTCAAACATGCAGATTTCCTCTGGTTTGTTTATTGCCAGCTAATTCAAAAACTGCATATTACTCTCAATTACATCTTGACCCCACCTTGAACTTCCTGTACGGGCTGAAATGTCGCACCTCTGCGACCACGTACTGCTGGAAGAAAGGGTGGTTTAGGGCATCTCTGGCAGTGTAACGTGCCTTGGGATTCACCACCAACAACTTGGAGATCTGAGAAAGAGTGCAGGTTGTATTGCAGGCTTGTATTCACTGGCTGGCGGAACTAAAGGAGTGCATTGCACTAGATCTGCTTCAGACGCACCAGGTCTTTGACAGTGTCTGAACGGTCATCCCACTCCGGAGAGGTGAACTGGTAGCTCCCCGACAGGATCATGCGCAGCATTAGCATCTGCTTCCTGTGCCAGAAAGGAGGAGAACCTGCAAGAAGGGTGTACATGATCACCCCTGCGCTCCAGCTGAAAAACACAAGAAGCCGTGCCATTTCTCCATCCAGGCCTACTTAAAAGTAGAATTGAAATTGGTTTCATAAGCTTGTCTTTGGTAGTCAAGACCAAGCTCTGCCATCAAAAGTCTTGACCCTGGAGCACAACACCAGTCATAAGAGACAATATCCAAAATGCATTGCATGGGTCAAAGTTGTCGATTTTTCTTTTATGCCAAAAATCATTAGGATATTAAGTAAAGATCATATTTAAATAAAATAAAAAATGGCCCTTATTGCAGGTTTTGTGGTCTAGGGCGACATACAGTGTGAGGGTGTACTCACAGATCAACGGCGGTCCCGTAACCTTGGTGGTGAGGATCCATAGAGCATTCGATAATCTCTGGGGCTAGATAGCCTGGCGTTCCACATACCTCTATGCGTGACACACAACAGCTCCAATGAAACACACATTTGTCTGTTATATGACGCCACACAACATGTGATGTATCAGAGATCATAACATATCAGCATGTTATAACATAAATGAAGATAAAACCTCATGTCCTGTTCTTGTTTTACGATGAATCAATCAATATTTGAATGCATTACTTTACATTCGGTTATTAGAATACTGGTTATATCAAAACATAAACAATATATTGTATAATCATTTATTAAATATAAACTATTCACATAAAATGATAAGATTGAGTTAAGTTTTTATGATAATATTATATTAGAATATTGTATATATGTAAGAATATCTTAGTTTTTTATAATTGTTAATTAAATTCACGCTATTACAGTCGTATTAAATCTCTTTCATCAGTTATGTATAAAAAGACACATTTATGTAATTGATTGTTCGTTCTTGGAACAGCGGGAGCTACTCTGTTCCTGGTTAAAGGTCAGAGGACACAACGAACAGCAAGTAGCTCCTTCAGTTCCATGTATCAACATCTCATAAGTAAGGACAGAATGAAACTTGAGAGTAAAAAATAAAGGAGTTACCACCGGTCAGAAAATGCCGGAGCAGATTGCTAGAAAGGGTTTCAGATTTGCTTCAGTTCAGGGACCTGTGATGTCATTATCGTGACTGTTTTACAATTACATACACATGCACGACAACAAAAAAATAAACACAGAAAAAAACCCATGTTAAGAAAAACACTTCAAGTTGCTTACCATTAAGTTTCTGTCCTGGTGCAATCTGCACAGCAAAGCCGAAATCAGTGAGTTTGATGTTCATATTGTCATCTAGAAGGATGTTTTCTGGCTTTAGATCTCTGTGCACAATGTTCTGTGAGTGAAGGAACTGCACCACCTCTAACAGCGAGCGCATTATCTTCCTGCAAAATAGAAAACATTGTGCTGCAAAAACATATCCAAAATGTACTGTTGTACACTGAGCTACTTCATCCTAAAATCAAGACGTTCCTCCGTGTTGATGACACATGAGTGCAGGAGCTCATTCCAGAAGTTCTGAGAAATCAAGACAAAGAAAAAAAAAGCAACGCAAAATACAATGCATGCACTTTCTTCTCTGAGGTGATCCTATCCGTTTTATTCACTGTAACAAGTTGTCATAGCAACTGGAGTTCAGTTCCGAGGGTATTCAGAAAGCACACTGATATTTTTGGGGATTTCTATTTCCTGTCGCGTCTCGATTTCTCAAAGCAGCGCACTTGTGTGTGATGACAAAAAAGATGAGAGTGATTTATATATCATTCAAATAACACAATTAAACAAATAGTTGAACTGATTTTATCATGCATGGCCACAGTCACGTTTACTGAAATATCATCACTTTTACGTTATTATTTTTTTAATTATTATTATTATTTAGAAAGAAAACAAGGAAGGAGTCATCACTTTAGTTGTTAAAAAAATTTACATTTTGCAACAAGTGCAGTTGAACTTCCAGTAACTTATATTGAACTCTGAATATTCATTTAAATTAAAGGAAGCACAACAAACACTTATTAATTCAAATATATTTTTACATTGCGGTAAGGCGAATGTGCTTTTTTGTCACGAGAATGATGTTTGCGATGCATAAAAGCCACTTTTTGACGTATAGCTTTGAATCTGTGATCAAATATGGCCCGTGCGTGTTCTCATACTAACCTTGTCTCTTTCTCGCTGAGCGTAACCTTCTCGGTTAGGTAATCGAAAAGCTCTCCTTTCTTCATCCTGCGAGAACAATATTTAACTATATTTCAAATGATGAAATGTTGGTGTAGTTATCTGACCTCATATCAATAAAAATGATGAACGTTACAAATATTTACATCACGTTGTTTTATGAACTCTACTTACAAGTCAAACACTAAGAAGAAGAAAGCTTTAGTTTCGAAGGAATCCTTCAGTTGAACTGGAGAGGCAAGAAACGTGTTGAGATTAATATACTTTCTCAACAAGACGCTGTTACATTCCTCCATTTAAAGCTGCAACTTACTGATATTTTCTTGCCCGCACACTTTCTTGAGGATGTCTATCTCTTTTATGGTGGCATTTCTGATCTCCTCCATCTCCTCGGGGCTCATCTTATCTGATGGCGTGATGTCTATCACCTTGACGGCATAATCCTGAGCGGTGCGCTTATGAATGCAGCGTCGAACCACACTGCTCACCCCTCTGCAACACAATCAACATCATACTACTCTTATATAGGGCTGGGTATTGCTATATTATATATATTACATAAATTGGGGTGAAATGTGACCTGAATTTTTTTTTTTTACTTATAACAATACCTTCCAAGGATCTCCTTTGGATCGTACTTCTCATAGAAGTCCTGTGCCCCGGCCCAGTCAGGTATTTCATCTTCTTTGGTCATTATTATAGACTCACCTGGAAGAAAACGGGTTACTGTACACCTACAGAACATCAGCTAGTTCACACATCTGTACATTTGTTACACATGTTTAGAAGCTGATTATAAATAATCCCAACATCTAATAACATATTGGTATCAGTTATAAATTAATCAAACAACACAAACATAGCATCA
The DNA here is from genome assembly GCA_032275025.1 of Enteromius treurensis. Taxonomy (NCBI): domain Eukaryota; kingdom Metazoa; phylum Chordata; class Actinopteri; order Cypriniformes; family Cyprinidae; genus Enteromius; species Enteromius treurensis. The sequence continues at coordinate 3,506,034 of JAUCMU010000027.1, read as the reverse complement.
TTAATAATACAAACAATAACACCAAATACTGACAAATAATATAATAATTAAAAAAAAAAAAAAACTCAAACCTTTACATAAGAGGTACATAAGGGCACTTTGATATATATATAATCAAGTACATTGCACTGATCTATAATAGAGATTGTTATATTAATTAAATATAGATCAGTGGTACATTGGTGTTTACATGATACAGACATGTCACGTGTCCATAAACAATACGCAATTTTATACAGTCAAATCAAAAATGATTTAGACACCAGATATAATATTTTTTACTAGTGGGTGCAAGACACTATAGTTTATTTGTGCAAGTAAGGATAGCTAAATAAACGTACCAGTAAAAATAATGAATATTTTTCAGACAACTTTGGCCTATGTCTATAATTGCTATAACCGCTTGGTTATTGACCTTAATGGCATTATCTAATTGTGTAGGGTAACATTAACGTTACTTACATTTAACAGCTAGCAGTTCAAGCTAATACTAACCTTTCTATCAAAGTTATCTCAAATGATCTAGATGAATTTCTTCTGACACAGATTAAATCTTAGTCCTTGTCCTAATTTATTAGCGTTTTATAGCGAAACGGTGGCGATGTGGTTAATGTCCGCATTAATTTAGGCTTGATTGTACGCCACGGTAGGTTATCTGGGTGTAAATAACATGTTATAGCTACATATGGTAGTACAGAGATCGCACGGGTCAGAAACATGAGCATGTTTTATGTTTTTTGTCGGTTCCTGCGTTGGCTAAGTGCCCCGGTATCTCGCGATGTTTACATTCAGCAGCTCCGCATCAACCTGTCGCCAGCATCATGGACGCCGGCGGAAACCTGCTCACACGAGCGGATCACAGCGAATAAACCCGACATACCTGATATAACCGTTATCTGTCGTCGTGTTGAACAGCGTTGCTCTCCGTCGAGTCGTGCAGTCAGAGGTCAGTCCATACCCCAGCCTTCTTACAGTCATATACCGCTGGAGATATGAAGCTCTGCACAGCGCCCAAAGGGCAACTCTGAATGTCAGGATCCAAAAATAAAAATCCGTATTAAAGACGGGACAGTCACATATCGCATTACCGCTTATGGTTATGCACTCTAATCAGACCTGTACACTAATCAATTCATTATATTCTTACAAAATTATTAACTCGCAACTGATTTTTTTAATGTAGCAAACAATTGTATATATGAGAGATTATATTAAATCTACTCTTTACAAACGTATTAAATGCATAAATTACTGCTGCAATGGTTATGCTATATTTTAAGACATTGCGGGGTAAAAATGACAGCAGAGAGCACTAAAATGTTTCTGATCCTTTTATTTTTCACCATTCAAGACCACATCATTTGAATTAAACATTTTTAATAATATTCTCCTACAGAGAAATACACATTGTAATCTCTTCTACAGTCAATGAAGCAGAAGAAAATAAAATAATAATCAAAGCTGCAGTTATCTACACCAGATGCATCACATACAGTTTATTACACAGCATTTCTTCTTTTATGTTTCACATAGGCCCTAATATGTGATCGAGATGTGTTTTTCTTTTAAATGAAACATTTTCCAGAAGCAAGCAGACGTTGAATGGCTATGGAATAGTTGTGTTCGTGTCTTCATGACATTCCTGCAGGACGGGAAAAATACATTACTTAGGAACAATGCAATACATATCCATTTAAAAACCATGTGTGACCCTGGACCACAAAACCAGTCATAAGGTCAAATTTTACAATACTGAGATGTATACATCAGCTTTCTATTGATACATGGTTTGTTAGGATAGGACAATATTTGGCCGAGATACATCTATTTGAAAATCTGGAATCG
>JAUCMU010000027.1:3486174-3498874 GCA_032275025.1 Enteromius treurensis | reverse complement strand
GATCGGTATCCGTCACACTCCCCCCCCTAAGCGACGTCCTGGTACTGCAAGAAGAGGCGAGAGGGGATGGGGGGGCCATGAGTGGACTTGGGGAGGCTTATTCGGTGAGGTGAGCTGGCACGTGGGACAGGATATGCAGAATCGCCAATGGAAACGGTCCCGTATCCGTTGGGCCGTATTAGCAGCTCCCAGATGTCCCGCCATGGGGTGCGCATGTGCCAGCTCCAAGATCGTCTCCATCTTTGTGCGGGGCACCACCAGTAGCTGTGTTACCTCCCCTTTCCTCTGTGCGACGCAGTACAACAGGCCATTCCTGACGATGAAGTGCGGGAGAGGGTGAGGAGCTGGATGGACTTCCTACAGCCCAATAACAAGCATAAGTGGCTGTATAAATTGGAAGTACATTGTTCAGCTGAACAATGTCCAAAAGAAAAGTGGTCTATATGCTGCCAACCGAGTCACAGACAAGCAATCAGATTTGCCCATCAGAAGATGAAGGTATGTTTGCATGATGATTTATGTATAGAGGGCTGCAATAGAAATGGGCTCTAGGGCTTTATTGGGTTTTTATACTTTTTGATGACGTTTGTAACTTGTAGCGCTAATGTGCCCTTTATTTCTCCTTATAAACTCAATCAAGGTCTCCCTGACTGACAACTACTAAACTCTGCTACAACTCAACTGCCACAACTAAACTCTGTGGCAGTGGCGCTCCGCACCTTGCAGGAAGTGGGCTATGCAGAGTTCAAAGACTGTGAGGCTACTACAGAATTTATTAAGGTAATATAGCTAGGGATTTGACCAAAAACATTTCCCAACATTCTACTGTTCTTGCCAACATTTGAGAGATTCATTGCTGCAACCCCTTTAACCTAAATGTAAATGCCTCCGGGATTAACCCGTTAACATTTTCTTTTATTTTCATAAATGTGATCTGAGAACAGTGACTCCACATTGAAGTGAGACTGATTCAGTCTAGTTTAGTGTGGAGTAACTGTTCCTAGGTCACGTTTTGGGTTTAAAGGGACCAAGTGTGAATCCACTCTAAGTTATAGTGATGTTTTCAGTGCTTTCAGTTAATTTGGATATTTCTTTATAGATAACAGACAGGCTGTTTGACATCTTGAACTGTCGCAATCCTAGAGCCCCCCTTGGTTCTTGGAATTGGACAAGCACCAGGGAGTTCTTGATAAAAGCCAGGGGGTACTTGCTCACTTTGAAGATGGAGGATGGCACACCCCTTTACCGAACAAAGAGGTCTTTTAATATAGTGACTGTTCAATTAGTGATGCACTGACACCATTTGTAGTCACCAATACCCAGAACAAATTGTTAATTATAATTAAATTATCAGAATGAGACTGCTGATTTAGAAAATAAGGGTTTATTTTAGTCTTTGTTAGATGTGTACAAGTTGTCAATTTACAAATCATTAAGGTACCGGTTTCAGTGCATCCCTCAAGTCCATGACCCAAGTTCAACAGATGTTCTGTTTTCTTCTTTATCTACTATCTTCTGCATCAAGTTCAGAAGATGCTCTGTCTGTAAGATGTTCTGTCCTGTCTGCATCAAGTTCAGAAGATACTCTTTTCTGTCTCTGCGAGTTCATAAAGTGGTTCGTATTATGTATTATTCATATGATGCTATCTTTCTCCAATGTGTTCAAATTTGCCTGTTTCCCAGTTCTCTTGTATTCAGTTTTTTTCTTTCCAGATGACGGTGTCAAAATGGTATGTATTGCATGGTCTGGAGGCTATGTTTTGAATTGGTTAGTAATACAATATTTGCTTTTGAAGGTACCTCTCTGTCCTGGGCTTCATCATAAACATTGACACGTTGATATCGACAGTTTCTGTGCTGCTTGAAGGCCAGCATATACCTACAGATTCAGCCAGGAACACTTGGAACTCCTGTTTAACTCCATCAGAGCATCCGGCAGGGTTCAGAATTTATATTTACCAGCTGCAACACTAAGTGATACGAAGTTTTAGCAAATTGTTGTATCATTGTTTTGTTGTATAATTTTTCAGTTTGTCAGTCCATATGTTTTTTGTTTTTGTTGTTTTTTTCATTTCTGATAAAATATGTTTTCTGATGACATATACATTATGTGAAAGTGTCACAAACTACTTTGAGTATTTAGAAAAATGTGTTTTACTATCTTTGTGCCGAATGTATACTGCATTTACACTGATACAGTCTGAATTGTTTGATAATACCTGTATATAGTGTATTTTTTTTTTTTTTTAAGATGGCTGGAATAACAACCCCAATGCCAGCCTGTTTCAGTATATATTTAGAAAGCTGATGGCCCGGTGCAGAGTTGTGAAGCCATGCAGAGGCAATGTTACAGCACAGGATGAGACCGAGACCCTACCAGCGATTATCGACACCTCTACAAGCCTGTCAGCTGTAGCTATATGTCATCTGCAGGAGAAGATCTTCCCTCTCCGTTTGCTGACATTCCTGCATTGGTACATGACCTTCCCCTCCGCTTCAATGGTCTTGTGGACAATGCTCTCGTGTACATTTCAGGTAAAGGCTGACTGAAAGAGGATTTAGCCTATAACCGATAGTGCCAATAGTCAAATCGGTGGGAAAATAAGAGAGTTGTCCCCTTAATTCCCCCATTCTTATTGATTATTATTATAAGTTACGATGTTATTATACTAACTGCAATTTCAGGATTTGTTGTGCGAAGGGCTCTGAAGAAGCTGTCCTGAGATGTCTGCCGTGCCAGCCTGGTGACAGACGCTGCATCTGCCATCTGCTGTCTCTCAAAAACAATGGAGGCCTGGTGATTCCCTCAGAGGGAAGATTAAGGGTCGTCAGGGCAGCAGAGTGGGTCATTCGCCAGGCATCAGCCAGTTTCAAACGATTACAGCCCATCAAACAGCTGGAGGTCATGTACATTGTACGGAAAGGGGTTAGGTCAGAGGATGTGTTTGCGCTCGGGGGGTACATCAGTGAAACACAGTATGGCATAGACAGCCACCACCATACACTGTTGACATTAGTTGTTTCCCTGTTTTTTAAGCTAAGGCTACACCACATGGCGAAACTGACTACACTTAGTCTACAAAGCAACAACATGCGACAGAAACTCAACAAATCAGTCCTTTTCAAAGGGCATTAGTCCAATGTGGCTCTCTGGTGGGTCTTCCAGCGAGGATGGACACTGGGTTTCACTGACCCTCAACCCCAATCCCGTGAGGATGGACACTGGGTTACAGCGGCCCTCACAACCCCACCCCTTTCAAGTGTAATTATTCAAAAGAATTCAGTGTCAAAACTACATACTTGACGTTCATAATAAATCAAACCGTTTGAAAATCGGTTAAAAATTGAGCACTTTATAGCTATTTAAAAATGACGTTTTACTATCAACACAATATTTTGGGTGAGCGGTATTCAACAATGAAATACAACTTCTTATTCATTTGGTTTTTAAAGCTTCTCATTGGATTTTTTGGATTTCTAGGCCTTGCACGGGACAATCAGAAAACTTTACCTAGACTATAAAAAAATTCAGTTACATTTCGGTGAGTTTTCAAAGCCTGGATATCACAATATTCTACAGATATAAATAAAACCTTGACTCTTGGAAGCCCTTTATGTGCACGTGGAGCTTTTCAGTAAGTGGTAATAGCCATTTTTCAATACGCAGATTATTTCTTTATTAAACTGATTACATTTTATTTTCCAGATTCCAAATATACACTGGCCAAAAACATCCAGGCAGCCTTTGAAAGAAAGAAAAAAACTGCTGTAAAACATTTTAAAACATGAGTCACAAGTGTTCCCTCGCAAAAGCAATGACAACAGAGACCCATTATCACGATTTTATTTTAGTCAAAAAAAAAAAAGCAGTCGTCTTTACAGAGTGACATTTCTAAAAGTGAGGTGCTGAGCCCACAGCTAACAGTCAATCATGGTAAGCAATAAAAAAAAAAAAACGGTAACAAAACCAAAATACTGGTACAAAAGCGTTTTAACCTCTCCTCCTCCTCTAAAAACAATGAGTTCAGTCAGTTTTACTCTCAGCTTGTGTTGCGGCTCATTCAACATAAGATTAACTCAACACATCTGCACACCCACTCACACAAATGAGCCATTAAGGACAATAAAGTAGCAGGGAGGTGAAGTGAAGGGGTGAGCGATGACACTGGGACATCATGATGATGATGGTGGTGACAAGATGCTGCTCAGTTTGCATGCTGTGCAGTAGAGAAGCACAACTTGAGTGTATATGGGTATGGGCCATCTGCAGAGAAAAACAGAAAAACAAGGGATGAGGCCACGTCATTCAACATTAAAGCTGTGTGATTGAAGCAAAAACAGAGATACACACGTCTCTTGCAAATTACTAGTGTCCTGAAAAATTAATAACAGACCATTCGACATCATGTGATAACCAATTCAGCTGTATTGTTGAACAAGCAATAGACCATTTAGTAAACACTTGCACACAGAGTAGGTTATGTCTTAGAGCTATGCTAAACACATTTATCTGTACATTGGATCTCTGCATGTGATCTTAAAGGGACAGCAGCCTAATTTAAATGCTGATGTTTGGGTTATAAACATTAAACAACAAAATAATTTATCAAATTTGAATCTTTAATAAAAATCCTGACAGAACCGATTCATACCCACAAAATCTAAAACAGAGGACGGCCACTTACTGGGGTTTTTCATCTGGTAATGGTTCATCATAGCAAGAGCTTCCATGGCATCATTAACAGACTCCCACTCCAGTAGCCCTGACGAACTCCTCTCAGATGTGGAACCTATTTAATAAAGAAAGAGAGTCATTGGACACATTAAAATTATGAAGGATCATCGATGACATTACCAGTTAATGTGCCACACTTTAAATTATTTCATGCAGAGCTATTGAAAACGAATCCGTTAAAGACAGCACATACCTTTAGCTGCAAAAAGTTTGACATTGGAAGGGCTCTTTACCCCGAGTTCTTCACAGATCTGAAAACAGATGAACGATGTAAGCGTACACATCGATTACACATCGTACACATTGATTAATAGCATCATGTGACAAGGCGTCCTGTAATGTGAACCGACCCTGGTGAAGGTGTCTGGCGAAGCCTCGGGTGCTGCGTTGAAAAAGTGTAGGACGTTGCTGGGATGCTGAATGCGGTTCTTTGCTGCTTGCTCTGGAGAAGTGAAACGGTTGTTCCTGCTCCCGTGAAAGTCTTTGAAGCTGCTGGACCCGTCTTCCAGCTCATAGGACTGACCGGGCATGATGGCCTGCTGCTTAGAAACACTGACACAAAGAAGAAAGAAACAGATCAAACGGTTGTAGTAGAGTAGTACGACATCTGAATCTTATTTTCTATTAAACCCTATGTAATGAAAAGCGTACAATCAGGTTACTATAAAATGTAAAAAAACACTCCAATTAGATCGTACCAAACATTGAGTTTCTGATTGAACAGGAAGTTGTTGTTTAGATGCGAGATGGCACGATCCACAGCATAGCAGTCTCCCATCTCCACCATAGCAGCTCCAGGCTTGCTCTTCATGAATTTCACCTACATCAAGAGGATTTCAGGTAAAGCCGTTCGCATTTTGTCAGTAACCAACATGCTTTTTTTTAGCTCTTCATACCCGTTCTACGTTTCCATACAGACAGAAGATGTTGAAGACCCTGTCTGCGTTTATTTTGGAGGGATCCAGGCCATAAACCATGATCACCGGAGAGTCTGCATGTGCGCCGTATTCACCCGGGGGCGGAGGAGGGGGGCCGTACTGTCCACCGTAACGCTGACTGGTTCCACCACGCCTCGGACCACCCATGGGCGGCCCCATCCGACGGCCTTCATAGGGCCCGCCGTAGCTCTCCTCTTGGTATCCGTGATAACCTCCTGAGAATACACAAACAGACCACGTTGGGGTGGGGGTTGTGGGCAGGATAGGGGTACACCAACATTTTACACACCCTTCGCTTTAGTCTAAGTTTTAACGTCAACACAGCACCATCTTGCTGCCACTGTGATAAAAGCACCCCGATTTGTTTGTCGTTTTAACATTCACTCCCCCTATTTGCGAGCAAACGAGGCAAATGTGTTAACGCGTGTTAGCCCCCCGCTAGCCTTACCATACTCTGGAGGGTGGTCTCCCAGCAGAGCCGGCTGCCTCTGGCGCTTGTTGGGGTTGGCGTTCATATCTGAGAGGCGAGAGAAGGAAGAAGGCCAAGAAAGGAAAGAGAGGGGGAGAGAGAGAAAGATGAGTTCGCTGAGAGGCGACAGGACACTGACTTTGTGACTGTTCACTGGAATGAGCTTTGAGTTCCGCAGAGAAGAGGACACGTAAGATACCAGAAAAAAGGGCTGATAATATTAGGGTGAATCTCACGAAAATGCGAGCTACTTTTCGATCAAGCCCATTTCCTCTTTTTTCCTTTTGTACAAAGATACTACATTTGCAGCAGTACGAGTCTTTCTGAATTACAGTAATGCGACTCGTAATGGAGGTGGGGTTATTTATATTTATTATATGTTAACTACAGGGTTCACTTTGGTTATTTAAATGGTGCTTTATCCTTTCGATATCAGGGTGATTTTATGACAGGACAGAGACTGGCCACTTACAAACCTGTCCGGCTAATAAACATACAGGATTTATTTTGGGGTGAACAAACTGCTGTGTTGGCTGCGACAATGTAATTGTGCCATATTATGTTTGGAAGTGTGTGGGTACTGCAGACACACACCTTGATTGCCCCCATTTCCATCAGCATCTGCACCTGTTCAGGTACACACAGTGCAAACATCAATCTCACGGACATTTCTCAACAATCACATGACAGCTTTCTTACTCTATTCAGGATCTCAAATGCTTAGGGCACCATGCCTTTATTAACACTGCTTTTTGCTGTAGACGCAACTGAAAACGATGGCAGGCCTCTCTTCTCCTAGTCCCCCTTCACCACCAAAATGGTGCTTTGTGTTCAGCTGGATTTCAAAACGGATGCACATCTTAACCTTTCGCTAGTCGTACTTACCACTATACTATTTATAGCAATTCTGTGACTGCATGTAATCACAAGCTAGCATTTTTTATTTCTATTATACTATTTAAGTAGTTCGGCAGCTCGGCAAATGTAGAAACGTTTGTGCAATCTAGTTCTGTTTTACATCAGGCAGACTAATGAGATGGTACGGAGATTATCTCATACCACAAACCAATGATTTTAAGCCTTAATAACACTTTTAAATGTATGCGTACAGCTAAACATAGCGTTTCAAACTATAATTGATTTGATAGCATGCTGTCTAAAAGTCTTATATATGCTGTTGCATTCGTTTGCTGTAGATGCTCCATCTCATCCACTTATTAATAAATCTTTTTCACAATTAAAAAACTGTGCTGTCACCTTGTGGAGCAACCTTGTAATAAGAACTTAAAATTTGCATGGTTAGAAAAGCTATACGCACGAACAGTGGAGAAATTAACCTTGTACGAACACTCAAATGCATTAAATTACTAATTTATTTTGATCTTTAGTTGCATAGCGGGCCGTCTCGCTATTAGTGCAGACATACAAAATGGTGTGCGGGTTGTGAACTAGCGCGCCATCTGTGGAAAAAGGGGACTAATCATATAAAACATCTCTGATGCCATGAATATAGATTTTAATCCACCTTGCTGAACTACATCAATCGGTAGCCCAATGAGGATGACAAAACAAACACTTAACTGGGAAGGAAAACATCAAGTTAGTCAAACATTTGGTCAAGCACCCCCATGAAACATTAGACTAGATGCGTATCACTCCAAGACAACAGAAGCTTGGGGTTACTTACAGTACAAACGCAAGGGTTGGGGGTTGAAGGATGAGGCAAGTAGAACATGCCGTAAATTAGCGTCTTCCTGGCGCCCTCCTCCATATGGCGCACTTAAGAACTTGCCATTTCTTCCACCCACCAGTCCATTCCACTGGTTTTCCAAGTACTCTTCCTTGTTTCAGATGGGTTTCAATGCTCCACTGACGCCACAGCACACACGCCGTATTCTCATTTCAATGCCTGCCTTCCCATGGCGGTTGGCAAGCTGGAGCAATTTATACCCAATTCAGATTGACTGGTACTTCCACTAGAGACACAAAGCCAACCTGCATCACACGGAAGGTGTTACACAGTAGTCAAACGACTGGAAAAAAAGGGAAAAAATGTCACACATCGACAGAGAGAGAGAGAGAGAGAGGAGGAATCGCGAAAGGGAAGGACTAGAGGGGGAGAGAGCGTATCTGAAACACCGGCCTCCGGGGCTTAACTGAGTACAAAGGAAAACTTGATCTGCGTGTCAGTGCGTCTGCAGTGTCTTCGGGTGTCTCGAGTGGTTTAGTGTCATCAGCTGTTGACGAGTGAAGAATCAGGCATGTCGATTTGTAGGTGTCGGGGTTTGTGTTGTAACGATCGGCACGGCGAGAGAGAAAGACGACGTACCTCAGAAAAGCCAGACTGTTTGTCTGTGGACGTCAGAGGTTTGACATGAAGAGGTCTGTTTGCATTGTGGTGTGGTGTCAGAACCATCCCTTGTTAGCAGTGAGGTGAAGGTGGTGTGTCACAGTGGAGTGTGTCTTGCTCTTGACCCGTAACAAACAACGGGAGAAAGTTGAATGGGTGTGGGAGCCATAACTACTTGCACCGACAACCCCAAATCCTTCAATGTCTTCGCTGGCAGTGTCATTTCTGTAGGAGGTGATGAGTGCTAAATGTGGCGTGATCAGGTGTTTGTCAGGACGCCTTGCAGTTTCACGAGAGTAAAATGAGTGTTTGTCCTTCTGCAGAAAGGTATAGGAGGCAGTTGTGGTTTGATGACTGGTACAGTGGTGGAAGTCTGAGGCACTTGTGTCTCCAGTGAAATCTAGGAAGTGTCCCCCAGTGTCCAGATGTATTAAGTGTTCTGTTGTTGCACTCTCTGTGCTTTCGTTTTGGTCTCTAAAATGTACCGCGTGAATGCGAGGGGCAAACGGCCAGAGTGAGCACCAAAGAAATACAGGACCCTTGCTATATTGGCCTGCTATTCGGTTGCAACGGGAATATCTTTTAGGCACGACGTTGATTATTCAAGGCCTAAAGCACAAAATTGTCAACATCATCGTTAATGCATAAAACTCTTTGATTATAAATTCCCATTGGACAAAATAAAGTACCCCACCAGTTTTTTCTTCTTAAATATTACTTAAAAGGTCAAATGGGTTGTGAATCTAGTTTCATGTTAACCATAAAAGGTGTCTGATAATCTGCCTCGATGGTGCGAACCAAGTAAGCCACTTGCCCCTCACACTACTGGCATGTGACAGGCTTTGCTGGAAGAGGAAGCTTGAGGACAACGTTCTGAGGAAGACCACAGGGTTACGACTTTACCTTCCCCTCAGAGTCACGAAAACATAGCAAACGTTGGTATGCCTAACACTCGGCACAGGGGAGGTTTCATTGCTGCGGTTCTAAGACTGCGTCCCAATCCCACCCGCTTATTTTCCTCACAGTGGCAGTAAGGGCGCAGAGAAATGTCAGAGCAGACGTAGAGTTAAACGGTACCTTGGCTGCTCAGGTTTGGATTGGTGTAGTCCCATGTGTCCTGGTCATTCTTGAACACATTAAGGCGTGTTGGCTAGAATGGAAAAAAAGGAAATAAAACCAATTTAAATAACCTTTGTATCCGCTGGAGTAGGGACGGTCAATAAATACAGCATTTGATTATTATGCATTAGTATGTTTATTACTATTACTAATATATATATATATAAATATAAATATTGGTGCATTGATTAAGATTTTAGCTCTTTTCTTTTGTGCATTCAATGAACCTCACCTTGGCATACTCGATCTTTAGCGTGCAACAGCCAGAGTATATATCAGCCCCATTGAGTGAGGCCTTGGCCCTTTGGGCACTCTGAACGGAATCAAATGTGTGAGGAATTAAAGAAAACAAAGGTAATTGTGTGTTCCCTGATTGCAGAGGTTATTATGTAAAAGTATTCATGGAAGGCAACATACTTTAAAGGCTTAGTTCACCCTGTCTATGAGGGTCAGAGAGCTCTTGATTTTAAACTAAGGTATCTTAATGTGCGTTACGAAGGTCTTAAGAGTTTGTAACGGGGAGGAATTAATGATATGATTTCCATTTTTGGGTGAACTATACCTTTAAGTTAATTGGCTTGGACCAAACTTCTTAAAGCTTGTAAGACATTCATAGTGCACATATGAAGTGGATATAACTGACAAGAGTGTAGTGACTCATAAATGCAAATCACAGCAAGCAGAACCTAATCTGGAGCCTAAAAAAGTAAAGGATATTCCACCATGGCCTGGACACCATTCTTCCTAAAGATGACGATTCTTTGAACGGGACCACAGTTGTTGCAAATAGTATAGAGAACATCCTGTAGAACAAGAAGAACATTAGCGTGAAAAAATCTCAGATGTGCAACGAAAATCATTAATAACATTACACAGTGAACGTGGGTATTACCGTGGTAATAGGGTAAATGGGGTTCATGATTGTGAGTAGCAAAACATTATTAACACTGCGAGAATCATCAGGGTCACCCGGCCTGGATATCTTCTGACTTGTAGAGTAGTTTACAAACGCGGGATGCCCGGCGATGTAGATCTGGTTGTCGTTGGCGTAAGTAACAGCATTGCAAGACCCATTCATATCCTCATATTCAACAAGGGCTTGACGCTTCTTAGGCATGAGTACAACATAACTGCAGAGAGACGGGGGGATATGATCAATGCATTTTATTACAGGCAGAATTACGGTGTGGCAGATCCGACAAGGGTGTAATAAGTTACCTGATGGTTCCAAACTCTTGCAGGGCTTCAACGATGTCGGCCTCCAAAACACCATCCACTAAACCTCGGACATGCACCACAAGAGAGGGGAGGGTTTTGTGCGGGTCAACATAGTCCTCCTATGAAAAAAATCCCCAAATTAGTCAGTATACTCAGTATTCATAATTTATTATAATAATAATCATTATATTAAAGTTAAACACACATTGTAATGTGTATTAATTGTCATGGAAGTTATATTTTCCCCGCTCGTTGTGATTAATAACGCACAAGCCATACGTGTATACGGTTAACTTACATGCAGCATAATCCATTCATTCAGCAGACTATCAGAATATACTGTGTGGCGTGGGAAATACAGGCTTTTCTTGCTAATTTGTTACGCCAACATTCGCTACATAGTAATTTAATGACTTCATATTTGTGTTTTTGCAATGCTTTGGGGTGCAGAAAAAAAATCAGTGTGGTGTTAGCTCAATTGTTTGGTTAGCTTGTTTGCTAACTAACGTTAGTGCTATTTGAGCCAACTAGCTAGCTAAAGAGAAGTCAATTGGACTTCGTAATAAAATAATAGATAGTGTGTAAGCAAAGATTTGTCTTACGGTCGCCATTCCCCCCTCGTTTTCCGTTTTTTGGCGTTTTGTTGCTCTGCCGCCTTCGCTGTAGTAGCGGGCCGTCTGCATCGCCATGTTGTCCCGTTACGATTCACGCGCATCAAAATGAAATGGACGAAAACTACAGAAAATGGGACAGGCGGGGGTGACGCCTTCCGGAGAGGAACCGTCAATATTACTGGTGGACAGGAACCGCCAATCACCACTGTAGACCAATGAGAACAGCGCGGCACTACGTAGAGGCCAGTGATTGGACGCTACAGTAGTCACTCAGAACAGCGAGTTTATACAAGACCCACGCGACGCTGTATTGCTGTCTTCATCACGAATTCATTTTCGTGTGGTCTGACATTAGAATAACTTGTTTCCCGAGGTTACGAACCTTTCTAGCCTATGTTCTAGTTTAACTACATATGTGCAAGATTATAAACGTTTGACATGGAATAAAAAGACTGAAAAAGCATTATGTTAATTGTCAACAATGATCAGAAGGACAATAAATATGCAAACAAACGATTAAATAATTTGACTATAAACAATTTATTCATACCTGGTAGGCCATGCAAGGTCTTTTTCTATCATTTACTACACAATACCAATAGTATACAGAATTGAATGAAATAGGCCTAAATCTCATCCGTCAAAAGATCATGTAAGCATTTAAATGATATATTAATGGTTTTGCAAGTATAAACAAATTTATTCTCTCAAATGGGCTTCTTTAATTTGGTGAATTGTTGTTGATGTCAGTTTAAGCCAATAAACGTTGTGTAATTGCAATGTGCAGGGGCTAAAAATGACTAGCTAACAGAGAATATCATGCTTTATTAGTGAACAAAACACTAGTGCGGTGGGCCTAGTTGTGACATTAACACCCCACACCCGCCCAGAACACCTCTTCACTCAGCCATTAACACCTCCATCAACACCCCTCTCCCCCACACCTGCCCTTCAGTTTAGTGAAGATGATGTGTGCCAGGTCTTCAGGAAGAACAGAAGAAGAAAGGCACCAGGCCCAGACGGTGTGTCTGCAGCCTGTTTAAAAACCTGTTCTGAACAGCTGGCCCCCATCTTCACACAGATCTTCAACAGGTCACTGGAGCTGTGCGAAGTACCTGCCTGCTTCAAATGCTCCACCATCATCCCGGTCCCTAAGAAACCCAGGATAACAGGACTTAACGACTACAGACCGGTGGCACTAACATCTGTGGTCATGAAGTCTCTTGAGAGGTTGGTGTTGAATTACCTGAAAGACTT
>JAUCMU010000027.1:3461241-3486074 GCA_032275025.1 Enteromius treurensis | reverse complement strand
TGAACTGGTAGCTGTGACACCAAAACAAATTCCTTGTATGTGCAAGCATACTTGGCAATAAAGCTCTTTCTGATTCTTTCTGATTCTGATTAATTTAGTTCTGCGTATCTCTGCAATACATAGATCAGAGATTAGTAGCTATGAAACTCTTTTACAGTAGCTCCAGACACTGTTCCCTATTCAAACGTTAAAAACTAGAACTAAACACATTTTTTGACAGTCGAGTGCAGCAAAGAGTCTGCGTTTCAGATGTGAGAATCTGTCTAAAGCTGAATCTTTATTTTACAGCGAGGGTGTCCAGTCCTGCTCATCGAGGGCCAGCGTTCTGTTGTTTAGCTCCAACGTTCTCCAATAGTTTTGTTTTGAAGTTTTTAACGACGCAGTGACCTGGCAGGTCCCGTTTCCCTCAACAAAACCCCAAAGGATAAGCTGTGTTATCAACACATTTTCATGATTCTTTATTCATCATGATAACCTTCACAACTTTTACTACTTTTGAAGACTTGATACAATTAGCAGAAGCATAAACTACACATCTGACTTAAACTAGTTTGCAGGAGCACGGAATCTCCTCGTCGTGTGATGAAGTACAATTGATTGAGTCAGTTGTTAGCCCCCGCCTTTTTCCATAAAAATAAAAGCTAGTAAAAAGTCACTGGGACATATTACTGATGTTTTTTTACCTTGCAGAGTATAATTCGCATAATTTTTATGCAAAACAATCATTCAAACCACGTTGTTTTTTAAAAACTAAACTGAAGCTCCTCTATTTCTCCTAATTTTCCTGCAAGTATCTTGGATACTATGCCAATATATAATCAGTAGTTCTTTGAAATATTTATATATATATATTCTTTGTCTAAAATGATCCACTTTTAGTTTGAAGCAATGCATCCACACCCATTTCTGGCTAAATCATATCAAATGATATGAATTATGTGAACTTTGATATACTGGTCTCAATAAAACACACCTCTCTTTACATTTTATTAGACACCTTTAATAGGATTCATTATTAATTAACAGTGAGATTATCAAACGTTTGTTTGTTGCATTTAATGGAGCACCAAACAAGTGTGTTTGGTTGAAGCTGTTTATTAAAATGGATTTAATAAATACACACAGCATAACACCAAACCTAGGTGTGAATATTAGTTTTTCTTCTTGAAGACTTGATGGCAGACTTTGTCCTGGCAGTGGATCTCCTAAGAAGAGAGAGCGATTAACATGATAACTACAGATATATATATATATATATATACTCAAATTTGAATTGTAGGGGTATGTATAATGACCTCGGGGTGCCATGTATGCAAGTAGAATAGTATATTTTATGATAATAATTCAGTACCATTGTAAATGATAAAGTACCATCACACACCACAAACATACCCTGTTGAAAAAAACAGAACATGCTGGTTGGGTATGTTTTAAAGCATGGCTGCTGGTTTGAGCTGGTTTAAGCTGGTCATGGGCTGGTCAACACATGACCAGCTTAAATCAGCTCAAACCAGCTCAAACCAGCAACCATGCTTTAAAACATACCTAACCAACATATTCTGGTTTCTTTTCAGCATATGCTGAATGTTTCAGTGTTGATTTCTCCATTTGTTGATTAATCAGTTGGACAGGTACAGTTCTTTACCAAGTGAAGCATGTCTCCTTCAAGCCACTGCCTCCAGCCACGGTTCTCCTTCTCTCCCTTTTGCACACACACCAGTTTATCCCCCTCCCAACTCACCAGGGTCTGAAACAAATATTTCAGGATGTCGTCAATGTAAAAGATGAGTGCTCTATGGAACACCCCCATTCATGAACGCCACCCTGACCTACGCCTTTATGACATAAAAAGTCAAATATTAATATATTTTAATATTATATAATACGTGATTATATATATATATATATATATATATATTATAGAACTATATAGAACTGCATTAAACAGCAAATATACCGTACTTATCATTATCAACAATGCACTTAAATATACAGTATTTAGGCCTAAATTTATGATTTATAATTTGAATCAAAATTGGATTGAATTTAACAAACTTAATGTAATTTGTGAAACCAGCAAGTAAGATTTATGGACTCCAAAAACCATGGCATAGTTTATCATTAACTCCTTTAATATATATTTGATTTAATTCAAATAAGCATGTTTTCAAAATGGGTTAATTCAGATCATTTAAAATCATCATAAATGTGTTCAATGTGACGTTTTATTTAGTTAAAAAGGACGAACATGGATATAATTAGCTAGCTGCAGAAAAAGCAATAATTAGTTAATTAGTTAAAATGTTTGAGATTAAAATAAATGTGTTTTTTTCTATATAAATATATGTAATTTTATCACAAATATATAAACATATACAGTGTTTCTTCGAGAAATATTACATAAATTCTTACCTGTACCTTCATTTATGCATATGCAATTGATTGGTTTATGTTAACAATTCTAATGGATGTATATTTGATATGCAACTCAAAGACATAAATCTTAAATATATTAAATTGTGTATAGCAAAGTATGGTACTATCATCTGATCTACGAATGCACCTCTATAGTATATTTTTCAGAAGAAGAAGGGAAAAACAGAAGCAGCACGAGGGTCATGTGAGCCTGGTTTGGACTGTGTTGCATTTTGAACTGCTACCTTAACAATCCTGTTGTCCAGGGCTTTCGTGTGCTCCTCAAACTCCTCCCCGATGACAAAATCCACATTATAGTTTCTGAAGGTGCTGAGTGTTTTGGTCTCAAATTTGTCTCCGTTCTGCACAATCACTTTAGTCTGTTTGAGATGCACTGCGATCTTACGGGTGGCAAAGTCAATATCTGTCGGTGAAAAAAAAAGGATGAAATATTAAAGCCTTGTAAAGGAAAAATCAGCCCAATCCAAGCAGAATCTCAATGGTATCTCACTGATTTCACAGCAATATAATCAAAACGTTATCAAGTTTCTGTATCATTTTAAATTCAATTTGGATTAGGTTAATCCCACACTGAAATTGGTTTAATATATGTAGGCCGATATTTGTGATTTAACTTATGTTAAAAAATGTCATGTCATGCTTTCGATGTCATTTCAACATCTGCTTCCCCCTGGGAAAGTAAAAAAGTAGTAATAAGAGGCTTTGGAAACACTGCGGACAGTGGAAACAGAGCCACATTTCATCTGTGATGCAACAGACTGACAGAATCGACATCACATATATTCATACGCTGGGACAAAGGTGGCCCAAGTGTTCAAGTTCGCTCGTCTGCCACCTTTATCAAGGCCACTGCACACTATGACCTTGCATGAACTTTGATCCTGTAAATCAACCCGTTTATTGATTCATTTCTTGCACAAGTAAAGATACTGCAGTTCAATTAAACAAATTCATTAATAAAAAAAAAAAATCTTATTAATCTGTGTATTTACTTTCCTCAGATTGCTATAATAGTCTGGTTACCATTTTATTAAAGTGAGTCCATGCAATAAAATCTGTCGCAAAATTATTTTTTTTTTAATGATTTTGAGATATATGCAAGCCCAGTGCATGCACTACATCCTGTTTTCTAGATTTTGCAACAACTGCATTTTCATTTTCAAGTGTATGGTTTTTCAGTTGTATTTTATTACTGTTAATGTTTTAACCAAGTCATGCAAGTTTCATCATGATATTAGTTGAACTTTATTATAATAACCCATATATATAAGGTTTAAGTCTAGACTCAAAGCTGTTTCATGTGAAAGAAACTTGCACTCACTTATCTTAAAACATGTCAGTGCCTTAGGTTTGTCTTAAGATGTACACCAGTTATGCTTTTTTTCTAATTCGTGTTCATAAAAAACGATTTAAAGGTCCTAATTGAATTATACCCCTAATCCTGGTTTAGGCTAATCCCTGTTTTATGAAACCAGGCCATAAAGATATATCTAATATTAAGTGAATACATGCATTCAGATCTGTTGCAAAATGAATATTGAAAGAATAAGGCAACAATTGATAGAAACCGACGTGAAATGTTTAACTCTTGCGTTGCATTGCCTTCTTTAACCCGTGATTTTGCAACACATGCAATTCTGCAGAGATTACAGTGAACTCTGTCCACTAAGAACAAGATAACTTACATCTAGATACAAGAACCCGATCTGAATCCCCTGGGTGCAAATGCTCCTGCCGATAACTCTAGGATTCCAGTAGGGACTCAATATTAGAAATCACATACCCAAAGCCTTCATGACATCCTCAAAGTTGTCATTGCTGACCATCTCCCATGTTCCGTTGAAATCAGCCGGCATTGTGAAGCTGGATGTTGTGTGTGTGTTTGTGAGAAGAGGTGTGTGTGATCAAATGAACCGTAGGAGCAGAGTTCTTTTGATAAGACCCTTTATCTTCTTTAAAAAAGGGGTGGGCTTTACAAGTGGGATGTACTTATGTCAGCTTTTAATATGGTCTGAGAGAAAGATACAGAGAAGCTGTGCAGATATTACAGTTGTCATGTGACAAGAGTATCCCACGCTTTGTAAAGCTACACTTCCTCATAACTGTTTTTATCGGCAGGTTTCAATGTAAGCATGGGCAATACAACTGTAATGTATCAAATGCAGCATT
The DNA here is from genome assembly GCA_032275025.1 of Enteromius treurensis. NCBI lineage: Eukaryota > Metazoa > Chordata > Actinopteri > Cypriniformes > Cyprinidae > Enteromius > Enteromius treurensis. Next base: position 3,481,469 of record JAUCMU010000027.1, on the reverse strand, counting down.
CTTTGAACCAAAGGGTGGGACAAACCAAATACTAAAAATTGTAATCAGATTTGCATTGATTTATTTACTTATTTAGTTTTATTGCACCTTTCACTCAAATCGTTATGCTAGTATATTTATATGTATGTGTGTGTGTGTGTGTACATCTGTAAAATGTTCACCAAGGCTGCATTATTTTTAAATTCAAGAAAAAGTACAAATTACAGCTTAATGCATTAGAAACAGTAATACTGTGAAAAATGTAATATGTTTTAAAATGTAATTTATTCCTGGGACACAAAGCTACATTACTAATCACTTTAATATATTAATTTGCTGCTCAAGAAACATTGTAAAAAGATCTTGGTGTGCGCAAACCTTTATACATTTTATTCAGTTTTTGATTAAACTAAAGTTCAGAACAACAGCGTTTTGTTCAAAATATGCTGAAATATAATTTGATCATGTTCATAACACTGTGGGTGTCTTTACTGTCAGTTTGGATCAGTTGAATGCATCCCTGCTGAATAAAGGTATTAATTTCTTTCAAAAACCAAAACCAGAATTTTTAAACGATGCACTGTAAAAATATATCCGTAAAGGTTATAGTGAAAAACCAGCAGCTGTGGTTGCCGGATTTCTACTGTAAAAATACAATACCAACGTTTTTGGTTTTAAGTTAAATTTACAGTTAACTACCGTAATTTTATTACTTGATATAATAATATACCAACCTTTTATAGTAATGAAATCTGTTTTGTAGCTTTAAAATACACCGATAACCACTAAAATCAGGCGGTGATGAGAAAGTCACACCTCATCACAAGCAGCTTGTGAACATATATAGAAGGAGCTCAGTGTCAATCAACATTTATCTAACATACAACCCTAAAAAACATAACTAATAAGAAAAACTAAGAAGAAACAAAGTGATTTAAAAAAAGCCCCATCAAATTCAAACTAAATTTGAAATGCAATGCAGGGAATTCTTTCCCCCTGTAAATTTTACAGGAATTTACCGTTAACCATTTAACAGGTTTTTTTTTCTGTTAAAATCACAGTTAAAGTGTTCGTTTAGGTTCATAAGAATGTCGCTGCAATGACAGACACATGTGCAATAGAACAGCAAAGTATGGCAGCGATGTGTCAGGAATCAGGCACGGAAAAGTGTGACACTGCAGCACTGGTGAAAGTATAGGGCACATGATGATAAGTTAACGCAGATAAGTGTCTTTATACTGCATTGATCTCTGTCACCATGAGACAAATCACACTCGGTATCAGCTCAGCACATAGATAGGCCAGTACACCGCTGTCTTTGATCATGAAGTATCAGTGCAATCACTTTTCAGATTTCACCAGTCTTTTTATTTGCCACACGCTGGCAATTAATATCAGGATCACAATGCATTGCTAGATGATTGATTAAATGAATGTAAAATGGGATTAAATGTTTTGTCGCTCTTGCTGTCTCTGTAACTTTATTGATTGTATTATTATTGTAAAGAAAGCATCAAATATCTATTATTCTTCATTTAGATAATTCCTTACATTTTCTTCTGATTTGGATGGCCTGGATAGTTTGACCCGGTCTGAAGGTGAAAGAGAACATGAGAGTGATGTATCTGCATGCAACTTTCACTGTAAAACAATCTTACAGTGTCAAAGGTCATATTGCTTAAGAAATAGAACTTAGGGCTTTTTTGTTTGTTTTCTCTGCATATCAATCTCATATGTTCCAGAATCTTAAGAGACTTTTCCATCAAGCAATTCTTACCCTATCGACAGTATATTGTCTTCCTTATAATCATGCGAGTCAAAGAGCATTTCAAGGCATTGATCAAACACTAAAAACTCATGAACAAATCATTTTTGGTTGAACGATGACTCATTTTAAGTGCATCAAAATTGTAACAGGAGCAAAATGCAAAGAACAGGACAGAGGTGACTGTACACAGTATACTTTGGATCATGTAGGCCAAAGTTCAGTTTGCTTTCTGCGACATGTACTCTTGTGCAATTCCTCCAGTGAATAATATTACCGTTTAAATAATGACAGCCGTTATGCAGATTTTGGATCTAGGGTTTTAATTCAAAGTATTGCGGTGTAACAGATATAGCAACATTTTGACAAACCAGGCCAAATAACATACTTAAACCTTAACCATCCCTGCAATAGTAAGCAGATTGCGTTAAAGGGGTCATCGGATGATATGCTTTTGTTAAGGTCTAAATGAAAAGTCTTTGGATAAAATGACATTAGTAGTGTGAAACAACACCTATACCCTGTCAAAACAGCTCTTTCCACAACAAGCCGTTTTGTTGCATGCTGCTTTAAATGCTAATGAGCTCTGCTGACTCTGCCCTTCTTTTCCTGGGGTGACAAATCATACTGTTTACTTCAGCCATGAAACTTCCTAAATGGCACGTTATTAGGACAGTTAATTGTGGGAATATATATAAACACTGGGTGTATTTTTATTACTACACACACTGCCAACACACATTTATGTTCAAACAACATGTAAAAGTCAATTTTGCATCCAATGACACTTTTAAGACAATGGTGAAATGAGCCAATTGCTTAAAGAGAAGAGAAGAGAGCTGAAGAACTGCAGGAAATAGTTGAATCTCCGGGTCAGAAAATGGTTCTTATAAAATCTTATAATGGGGTCATATTTGGATCTTCCTACTGGACAATAATCCAAACACAAACCTCAAAAACAACACAAAGCTAAGCTTCTGCTGTGGCCTTTCCAGTCCCGAACCCTGTAGAAAATGAATGAGGTTACCTGAAAGAGAAGAAGCACCAACATGGAGCTGGGAATCTAAAGGGTCTGGAGTGATTCTGGATGAAGGAACGGTCTCGAACTTCATCAGGCATTATAGGAGAAAACTGAAAGCTGATATTTTGGCAAATAGAGGTTTAAGAAAAGGATATATATATATAACAAAAGTCTATCATTCATTGTGTCCAATATGTATTAGGGAAAACGTATTTCATGATGATATTTTCCCCAGTTTTAAGTATTTACTCCCAACTAAATTATTTACTTTGAAACCGTTAGTAGCGCATACGCTATAGGGATAAAAGATGTTAAACAATATTGCAGTAATAAATAAATACAACGGGTTAAGGACTATATATTACTAAGGACTGTGCTGGCCTGATACCCTGATAGCAAGCAACCACTGAATCAATGTTAAAAACTGTTGACTTGTTAATCGCACCGAATCAAAATCACTTTTGCATCCGCAATCAATGCAGAAATTTCAGCCAATGATTGTGATGCGTGTTGGTTTTAGCTAGGCCCTTCATCTTTCACAAGTGTGTAGTGCTATTTATGTGTGATATTACAGTGTGAGATTAATGCAGAAGTATAGCTGTCGTACAGGTTTCTAACAGAGGTGGCGACAAAGACGCAAAACTTTGACTACAGGGTTAAATACAAATTTGACAGAGGTTCCCCTTTTCTTGGATCCTAATCTGTTATCCATGAATAATGGCCTTATCCTGACCTTTCAGTGGCACGTGTATGCGTAAACAACTACCCTAAGGTACTTTTGCATTTTTGAAAAGTACTTTTGGCACCTTGGGAGTATCGTTGATTTGCATGCATCTGGAAAAATTGCAAATCAAAATCCATTCAGGCCTATGCAAGTAGTTTTAAAAAAAAACGGTGCAGATTTGTCTTTCATTTGTCCTCCATCACCTCATTTCTCAAGCGAACGTGTTAAGAAAACCCAATTCCAACCTGAAACAGTACTTTATTCATAGGAAGTCATCCCTCTCTCACTTAAGCGGCCAACAGGCTCATCCTCCTCAGTGAAACTTGTATTAAAGACACTCTTATGAAAAAGACATCAAGCAAAATGCCAAATAACAACTGCATTACATAAACGGCGATGCACAATTCAAAGACTGCATACAAAAGTTAATTGCTGTTCATAAGTTAAGTCTGAAAAGGAATTAATACTGAAAGTATGCAACACAGATCACTAAAACGTCTTCCCAATATGAGAAATCACAGTACTTTGCTGGAAGTACTCATTTGATTTACTGTACTTAGCAAATAGGTACCAATTCAAAGTTCATGGCATGGCAATTTATCTCAAATGAATACAAAAAGAAGGGGGAAAAAAAACAAAAGTAATGCTTGACGAAGGAATTTAAATACACAATGCTTTGCTACAAACGACTCTCAAAAACCTGGAAACATGGTCAAAGAAAGAAAGGAGGAGGAGGAGGAACCAAAAGGTGACCGGAAGAAAGACATTTGTACATTTTGGCTCGCCGATCCCTTTAACTAAAGTCAAAGACGACTTGTTCGTTTTCATAAAGTGTTTTTGGACCTAAATGCTCACGTGGAAAATATGACACTAGAATCCTAGAGCTGACAACCCAAAGAAACAAATGCAAATCTGAGAGCATGGTAAACGTAGTTGACCCCTGAGTTTCTAATGCAGAACTAGTGTATAAAATACCTCATTACAGTGTGCCTTTTAGTGCAAGCCGGCAAATATGCTCGATTAAACGGGAGGTATATTATTAGGATAGCACCCGATGCAGTCTTTCCTGTTGGCCGAATCACAGAGTTGGGGCTGGTTTGAAAAGCCAAACCAGTAGATCAAATAAATCTCAGTTAGAATTCATTTCTGATTAGTTTGCTGTCTTTTTTTTCTTTTTCATAGAAAACATAAATATCCCTGAATGAAACTGCTTCACAGTATATCGAGGACTCCAGTGCTACTACCATTGTTTTTATGTTGGGACAATCAAGTGTGTCTTCAAGTTAGTGTCTCTTGCATGGCCAAGTCCTTCATTCGCTGTCTTGGTAATTCACAGTCCGCTTGCCTCGGTTTCTGGTCCGGATGCGCGTGGCCCGTCGGGGTTTCCCGTACGACACGTCGCTATCCTCATCGGAAACATCCCTCTGACGTTTCCCGGACCGCGCCGTTCCTCGAAGCCTTCTCTTTGGACTGCTCCGTGAACCCGAGCTGGCATCTGATTCAGACTCCCCAGACTCTTCGCTCTCAGAGTCACTTCCATCATCATCATCTTCGCTTCCTGCGTCGCTTTCGCTTTGATTTCGGCGTAGGCGGGTCGCCTTGGGAAGCCGTCCGTTCTCTGATTTGGACCTCGTTTGACCCGAGTCACTCTCGGAGTCCGTCGAGCCTTTCAAGCGCTTGTGGCATTTCGCATTCTTTCTTCGATGCGTCTCGTCCTCGTTTTCATCACTGGTCCTACTGCTCTTGTGGTCTGCGTCTTCAGACTCCCAGGAGCCACCACGTTTTCTTTTAGATCTACCGCCTGGTGGTTTTCTTGCCTGGGAGTTGGCCCGCTCCTTGCCCTTTCCATTCTTCGATTGCATCTCCATCTCAGGACTGAACTCTTCATCCGAGTCCTCCATAATGTAGCTCTTCTTGGGAAGAGATCTAAGGGAGACTCCTCCTTTGGACGCAACTTTAATGCAAGGCTTCCTCCTTGGATGTGCCTTCTTGTCCGACGCGTCGCTCTTTTGCCATTCATCAGAGGAAGTATCCTCCGTTTTCCGTCGGTCTAGCTCCTCTTCACTTTGCGAGCTGGAGGCATCCGACCTTGCCTCAAGTTTCTTTTTGCGAGCGTTGGACACACACTTTCTGTTTCTGAGCGACCTTCTTTCTTCACCATCACTTAGATTCTCTTCATCTTCTGATTTGATTCTCTTCCTGCGAGCGGGAACATCACTGAGCTCCTCTGAGTCCTGGGTGGTTGATGTTAACGCTTCTGCGTTTGAGGTTTTTTTGCGGGTAACTTGCTGTTTTGTGGCAGAAGCTGGTTCTTGGCTTTCTGATGGTGCTTTACTCCTCTTCAGCTCTTTTGGATCCACATTCCTTCCGTTCTGATAAGGGTGCTTTTGAGTTTTGGGCACCTCAACTTCCTCATCAGAACTCCTTTCAGAATCCTGCTCGCTTGGACGATTTTTCTGACGCCGGTCTCTGGAGCAATTCTCTTCTTCCGCATCAGTGTCATTCAATTCTTTTATTTTAGTGACAGCGGCTTTTGCGGTCTTCCTGGTGGACTTCCGTCTGACAACGAGTTCCTCGTCCGACTCCCCGTTCGTTTGACTCACACTTTCATTCTGACTCTCCACATCATCGGTGTTGTCCTCACTTTCCACTCGTTGCCGTTTGGCGCTGTGTCCATTTATGAAAGGACACGTTTCTGAAAGTAGACAAACAGAAATGCACCTTTCTTTAGTGTCAGTGACCCCATTAATGCTTAAAGTGGCTCTATTATGGATTTTTGAAAATTAACTTTAATGCGTTGTGTAACAACTTAAAGTGAATGGAAACATCCTGCCAAATTTTAAATCTGAAAATGTTACGTGTATAAAAGTTAATGTGTAAAAAGTTGACTCATTGTAACGAGACGTGTACGTGTTTACCTTTCCTTGTTCTAGGCCGAGTTAAAAAGTTGAGCTTTACAGTTTAAAAAAAAAAATGTTCAGCCGATCTCTGGGTCTGGTGATAGCACTTTAGCATAGCTTAGCATAGATCACTGAATCGGATTAGAATTGAGAACTCTCATTCCGGCGTAATAATCAAGGAACTTTGCTGCCATACCAGGTATGGCAGCTCTGCGTGAAATGATTGCGTCATGGAACTCTTTGGTAGCCTGGTTTCCGCGACTATAAAGCTCATAGGAGCTTAGTCTGGCCAAGCTGCCTTACTACTAAGGTTGGGTCGATAGATGATGCCATTACCGGTGGCCGATAGACCGCCCCGCCGCAGCAGCAGCAGCAACCAGCTCGCGAAAAACACACTTAATCTATGGCAGCAATAAGCGAGTGCACAACTGATGCTGGCGAGCGCGGTAAATCATTTCCGCGAGAGGAAAACAGATGAACATGCGAAGAAACTGGGCCGCGAGCTCATTTCAAATCCTCGCGCACGCTTGTTATGTCATCCGAGCGCAATTCAAGCACTCGCGCACGATCTTCTCTCACCTGCTCACGCGAACACTGTTATTTTTGTCAGCCGTGGGGCGGGGCTTGGTGTTTTAGTTACAACTGTTTTTAAAGGAGATGCTTATGGTCTTAATCAGATTCAATGATCTATGCTAAGCTATGCTAAAATTGTTATCGCAAGACCCGAAGACCAGCTGAATGGATTAAAAACGGTAAAACTCAACTTTTAAACTCTGTTGAGTGTTCCTTTAAGGGTTTTTTGCATCGTTTTCATTTCAGTATCACATTGTAATACAATGTATTGTTTTGCTTTTTTTTTTTTATTTAAGTAAGAAACCAAACCGATATATAGTTCATATTTGAGGCGTAATGCCTTGGATTTTTTTTTAGCTTGTTTATTTTCATCTAAAAATATGGCAACTGCATGTTGCTTCAAGCAATGGTATAAACATCATTTAGTGTAAATTGTGATGATCGTAATTAATAAAAATCATAATTTCTAGAGAATAATCAACAATTATGATAGCACTCAGATGGTAATTATGATGGCAATCAGGCCAATTTTATCCAAGCTAAATTTTATAGCATATTTTAATGGGTTGTTATCAAGATGACGGACTTTGTAAGAGCACGCTTGATAATTTGTGCAAAACCAGGAATGTGCAGATGAATATAATCTGGTTTTAATGCCGATTATGGAGCTCAAGGGATATACCAAACGCACCTTTTTTTTCTGCTGATCTTCTAGATGGTCTGCGCCCAGCACCTCTACTCTCCGCTTTGCTTCGAGAGGATGAATCACTTTTCTCTTCTTCGCTGGCTGAAACCTCACTTTCATTTGACTCTGTAAGAAGAACAATAACAATAAAAGGAGGGGATGTAAGTTTAAGTTTCAACTACACATTTTCTCGCTTTTTACACAATTCATTGCACACGCAGTCCAAAATCTTGCATTGCGTCAACCATGTTTACACACCGCCTCTAAAACTTTCGCCTGCCATAAAAATCGGGATCAGGTGTGATTTTCTGCATTTTCGAATACGAAAGTCAGCTTACGAGTCAGTAAGCTGTGTAGATGTTTATACCTTCTTCCTCTTCTTCTGAATCAGAACTGCTCTGAATGACAGCGGAGCGTTTGCTAGCACGGGTCGCAGGCCGGGTGCTGCCTCCACGGCCCTCCTCATCCGAGCCTTCATCTTCTTCCAGAGTATCCATCAGCTTCATCTTATTGACGGCTGCCATGGCGGTCTTGCGGGCCCTCGGCCGGCGACTGACAGACGATGAAGACTCGTTCTCAGAGCCATCAGAGCCTTGTGAAGGCTCTTGGTCAGAATCGTTGGAGGGTCGTGGTCTCTGACGCTCGTGTGACCTGCTGTGACCATTCATCTTGGCATGGCCCTCTAAGACACATAAGGAAAATGTTTAAGTTAGTTTGTTATCGTCAATCAATGTTCAACCACACACAAGGATTGAACAGTCTGTCTAAAGGATCCCACCATGTCTGCGTTTGGCTCCGTTATTCTGTGCAGCTCTTCTTGTGGCTCTAGTCTGTCGTCTGAAGACACGAAATGAGGATGAAGGCTCCTCATCCTCTTCCGACGGACTCTGAGATTGTTTGCTGTCATGATCAGACCCTATACCATAAACACAAAATGTCTTTAGCATCTGACAGTTATTCCAGAGTTTCTGAAAGTCCCATGTAAAAAAAGGAATAGTTTACACTGGAATTACAGATAATCAGTTTAACCAGTATTTTCTACTACTATGTGGTCAGTGGAAAAACGGCTCCACCTGGTGGGATTTCTCAAGAACGTTGCTCATTAAAGGACTGCATTCAACAGCAAAAATTATTTTTGACATACGAATGTGACAATGCAATTTGTAAAACGGCAAGGTATTTCTGTATTTAAAAGTACATTTTTCCATACATGTGTGCAACATTTAGTGCAAAATAAAAATAGAAATTACATAATTATATTGGCCATTTTGTACACTAGTTTTAATATATTTTAACGCTTTATAAGCTGCAAAATTACCCGTTTTGACCTCTACACAGGGGCAGTTGTAGTATATTTTAACACCAGAAACAGTTTTCATGAGCTTTCTGTCTTACCGGATGAAGATGAGCAACTCCGTCTGAAGGTATCCTTGGCATCATTGACTCTGCGGCGCTCTGGTCCAGACACTTTGGCTGAGGTAGATTTGGCTGTTGACTGTTCTGTGTTTTCCTGAGTTTTTATAGTAGCCCTCTTTAGACTAGGTTCAAGACAGGAGGAGAAAAAAAGACAGGTTCGTTTTCTGAACGCAAACTCTTCGTCAAAACTGGAATTACAGTAAAAGACAGCAGCGTAAACACGGCAGGGCTTACCGTGTGGATCCCTGGCTGGAAGGAGCCGACTCCTGATGCTGTAACTTCTTCCTGAATCTCTGACTGCGTCGCAGCTTTAAGCTGCTTTTGATCGCAGTCTTATAGTCTGAAATGATTTTTCGTATACTCTCCTCGAAAAACGCTGACAGTCGCAAAGTCATGCTGTATATCTGTCAAATCAAATCAGATCAAATGCAAGAACATCAATGCGTCTTCAATAGCGAAGCAAAACGAAGAAACTCAAGACATTAATACGTTACCTTTGACCGTTTGTTTGGCGTGTACGCTTTAGCATTGGCAAAAATGAGCCTGGTGTCCTTGCAAACGTCTATGGGATTCTCATAGCGGTCGTCTTCAATAGTTAGCCGCACTGTTCCAAGATCCATAGGGGTGTCGATAATATTACAGTAATCCTGGAGACGCAAAGAGGAGACATTTCACTTCCTGCTTCTACGGACAATGCTTGATCCCTAACCTTTAAACCAGATCCAGATCGATAACCACGTCTCTGATATCACTCCGTTGATTGTTTTTTTGCACTCACAGGATATTCTCTCTGATCTACAGGAACCCGGAACGGCTCTGAATCCTCGCACTCAAACATGTAGTCCAGCAAACGTTTGCACTGGTCCTTCCACGCGTCCCGGTCTGGCACAACCTCCAGTGATAGCTGAAGAAACCAAGACATGAAACAGCGTCTTGAGCATTCATTTTTCTCCCCCAAGCTAAACACACTTGTCATTAACTGGTGACATTTCTATGCCAATTGCTAATTGAGATTACAGCACCTGGCGGAGTCTTTGTCCTGCAGACGTTCCAGGTGCATCAATGTCATCCATGTCCTAAAAGCCAAATTTGAAATCACTCTTATGTTTTGCAGAAACGGCAAAGGAAGTAATCCAGGTGAAACAAACACACTCACCTCATCTCCAGAGTACTCCATGTTTTCAACAGCATTGTAGACCTCCATAATATCTGTACAGTGAGGTTTACTGCGGCCGCCAAAGGGGGGGAAAAAATGATTGAATTACAGAACAAGACCAATATCACAAACAGATTTTCACCTAAGACCCACCTTATGAATTTCAGGAGAACATTTGTTATGATTTTTGCAGACTGTGCGATCTTGCTGCGGGGCTCATTAAAAGTCTTGGCATTTTGTTCGATGTGTTTTACATCCCAGATCAACGCAGACAGTCTCCTAAAACACCCAAGACATGTTAAAACACAACCAAAGCAAGCAAGAAAAAAAAACGGCTAATTTAAATTTTTCATATAGCGTGTGTCTCTTCAGCTGGATTGAACCACTAAATTCATTTAGATGACTTTTTTTTTCAATGTCTTTATGAAGCCTTGATGGTTTGGATTTCTGATGGAGGCACAGAAATCTCTCAGGTTTCAAGACGAATCAAAGTTTTATGGGTTATGTGGAAAACAGCATCAGGAACATTCTTCTAAATGTCTACTTATGTGCATCGCTTTAGAAATGTTAAGAGCGCGAATGAACGGTGAAACTTTATTTTTAGGTGGACTGCACCGACTCCGTTACAAACCTGTAGAAGTTGTGCTTGAGCCGCAGTTTGATGGTGTTGAGGTCGGTGGGATATGCAATGATAGCACAATATGTTGGATACTGAGCGAGGTCGACCGGACCAGAGAAAGGTGCAACGATATCTGTTGAAATGGACAGAAATTGACATTTTATAGGTCATAGGGTCACTGTTAAAGAGTTAGTTTACAGAAAAGAGGTTTTCTGTCATTAGTGACCCTAACGTTGTTGTTCCAAACCCAGAGGCCCATCACTGATCTTTAGGACACAACTGTTCTATCAGTGAGCCCCGCCACCCTTATTGCTACCTGGAAACTAGAAACTACTTGTTGCTACTTGTCTTACAATAACAGCTGTTAAAATGAAAACCTTGTTCAAAGAGGTTTTTGATACATTTTGGACATGGATGGACTGTAATTTTAAGTGGGACTTTAATATGACAGAGGTATATATTAGGGTTGGGCGATGTCTACCAATTTGGCATCGTACAATGTCTAATGTGAAGCATCGCGATGGACGATGGCATCGTTGTCGTAGGCGGTGGCGGGGATTTTAGTTGTAACTAAAACACCAAGCCCCGCCCCACGACTGACAAAACAAGTGTTCGCGCGAGCAGGTGAGAGAGGATAGAGCGTAGGAATGATCACGCGCGAGTGCTTGAGTTGCGCGCGGATGACACATCAAGAGCGCGGCGCGCAAGGGTTTGAAATGAGCTCGCGGGCCCCGTTTCTTCTGTTTTCCTCTCGCGAAAATGATTTACCGCACTCGCCAGCATCAGTGGTGCGCTCGCTTATTAATGGCATATATTTGTTGCCATGGATTAAGTGTGTTTTTCGCGAGCTGGTTGCTGCTGCTGTGGCGGGGCGGAGCATCGCGATGCTAGCACAGCATTATGATTGTCTATCGGCCAATGGTGATGGACGATGACATCGTCTATCGACCCAACCCTAGTATTAGGGATGCTCATTTTAACCTGTTAACCGTTAACTGACTGATTTAAATTTCGACCAATTAATACAATCGGTTAAACCGTTTAAAGGGTCATTTTATTTATTTCAGTATTTTACCTACTCATATAAAATCGCATTTTATTGGCCACATTCACACAGCAGCAGCAGAACACAGTTCTTGAGTTCTAATACAGGGAGTGACAGCGCGTTCTGTAACGGAACTCACCAGGAAATGTTCAGGACTCGCAACCGCGTTCTCGGAGCACACGCGCTGAGTGAACGGAACAGGAACGCTGCACAAACACGCTTCTAGCGGGTGTTACGTGTTTTGATGTTTGTTTTGGGTAACTTAAAGTGATGGTGCGTGTAAATAAGCTGCGTGTTATCTGAAAGTTTTATTAGATCTCGTCAGTTTTCCGCCGGAGCCGCTCTCGTTCGTTTTGTGTTCTGTTGTGCGATTCAAATGTTTAAAAAATAAGCAAATAAAACACTTACAGCTTACAGTCGTTACAATGGCAGTGACAATATCTTGAATCCACAATATTCTTCAAAAAGATTTATAATTTACATTTAACCAGTTTATTATGGAGAGGCACTGAAATCCGCTACTCGTTCTTGACTTATCCCAGTTAAAATTATAACTTAATGAAAATATGGCAACCAGAATATGAATATTCTAATCTTATTGGGATTGCATAATTAAGGAAATTTTTGCTCTGTTTTGTTTGGGTTTAGAAAATGTAATAAAATAAATTCAATTGTCATCTCAGGATACCTGGAATCAGTGTCACAAGTACCACAGGCACATCGTTTTTCCATTTTTCTAGCATAATCACTATCAAACCGACGAAATCATTCGATGTTTCTCTACAGCGCTGAAACCTACAGATTGAGTCTGAGTTCCTCCACCCGTGCAACCGATACTCGATTCCCATTGGCTCACTGTTCGAGGGGAGGGGCTTAACGATAAGTCAACTGAAGATATTTTTCCATTTTCAATGTTGTCCATAAAATGAAGGTCTGCATAAACCTCCCCCCATCTGTGGCTCAACTAGCCTTTGTAGTTCATTACAATTCACTTAAAATGGCCAAAAAGTAAATAAAAATAAATAACGTACCCACAGTCACAAGCTGTTCAATGCCTGCAATGATGCGTGCACTCTCTTGGTCTCGACCCTTGCCCCCCCATTCACCCTCCTGAGGTTTATACAGGATATCCATCATCTCCTCATCGCTCACTGGCACTCCTGCACTCTCGGACTCCGGCTGCTCTGCTGCAGAGACACAAATATCCCAATAAACAAACCTCTTGCTTAATTAGAACACAATGGCGAAGTACCTTCAGTGAGAAATAGAGTACGCATACAAACTGAATATTTAGTGCAAAGACTGCTGAGATGTACATTTCAGCTCAACTGGAGGGGGGAAAAAAACCCCATCATGCATCTGGTTTAAAATAATGCTTGAGCGATCAGAAGTACCGTTTTCAGGAATAGCCTCCACGTCCCATGGACTCAGCTTTTCTGTCTCACCATTGTCCCATCTGCAAAATCATGAAGTTGAAAAACCACTGCCAAAGGACTAGAGCACACACTCAGATCAGCTCAGTCTGGGCTTACTTGACTTTGAAGCACTGAAAAAGGCTGTCAGGATATTCAGACTGATATGGTTCCTGACAAACTACAGTCCCAAACCACCAGGCGTCATCGATCACAGAGCGAAACCGATCACCTACAGAAAACCAGGACAGACGTGACTCGATCTCAATAAACCTGAATTCTGATGCAGGCTACCAAAATAAACTCAATGGCTCCAAACTTACTCGACGTCCACACTCTGCTACGGGCCTCGTCGTAGCTTTGACGCAGCACCAGAAAATCAATCACATCCGGCATATCATGATATCTAAGAAAAAGAAAAAAAAATTGTATTGTAATGTATTTTTGCTTAATCTATACGCATCTCTGACAGCATTACTTGATTTTCCAATCATATCTTGCCAACTTACTTTATTGAAAAGGTTTTGTCTGTTATTTTGCCTGTTCCAGGGTCAATCTGGGTCAGTTTCAGACAGCACAGAGTTGGAGGGCACACTTCATACTTGATCCCTGTTATTTTTACAAACTCTTGGTCCTGGTAAAACAAATGATTTATGAGATTTCAGAAATCAGTGCAGGCCAAAGGACTGAATCAGAAAACCACTTTGTTTTTGTTGTTTGATCTTACTCTTAACTCCATCTTCTTCCAAGGATGTCTGTCTGGGTTAATGGGGTACAGGTTAGTCCTGCAGACTGCATCCACATATGCCTCATGACCCTGACGAAAATAGATGACCTGTGGACAGATTAATAAACAAATGTTAAAGAGGATTTTTTTTCCAATTTAGACATGAATGAGCTGCACATTAAAACAGAAGAAATGCTTCTGTACCTCGTCTCCCATTTGAGGGACGAAGGGGGACTTTCGGGGAATGACGTCAGTAATCCACGCTGAGGGGCGGAACTCGTTTGAGATTTCTCTATTAATGGGTGGTCTCGGTTTTGGTTGCTAAGGACAAAAAAATAAATTAAAATAAAAAATTAAAAGTGCACTAAAACTAAATTGAGTGCCAGCCAATAATAAAAATGGAGTGTCTTTACACTGATTGCAAACAGCCCGCCTTGTTGGCAGAGGCTGTTTACACCAGCTCAATCACATGTTGGTGGGCGGAGTTAGTCAACAGTACAAAAGACAACTTTTTTTTGCTATTTCCCGACTCGAGTATTGTAATACATTCTTAAATGTGACATGAGATTTAAAAGAGAGAAAAGGTTGATTGCGTGAAAAGGAATATGACATGCTTTACCATCCGTGCCACTGGAGCTGATCACGGATGATGCTGCTTGTGCTGGTTACTAACTCAATCACACAGTAGTGGGTGGAGTAAGCATAAATAGCCTTCCCGTACTACAATACTGACTCGAGGATAATTGCCACCAATTGCAAAAAGTACAATAAACAGCGGAAAATCTGTGTGAATAGCATTCTCGTATTAAATGGACTATATTAGAGATTGTGCAGTAATGGTTGTGCTGCAAACCTTTGGTGTTTTGCTTTTGGCTTTCTTGTGCTTTAGGGGTGAAGACACCTGTTCCTCTTCATCTATGGTTTGCTCCTCATCTGCTGCGTCTTCTTCGTCCTCCTCATCCTCTTCCTCAGAGCTGCTGATCCTGCGGCTTGCACGCCGCCGAGATGACGGAGACGCAGTTGGTCTCAAATTTATTCCTGCGTCTGCCATCCAGTCTGAATAATCACTGGAGGAGCGACTTTAATTACGAACAAAGAGACATGTGAATATTCCCTCATGTTAGAGATGACAACACAATAATAAACACCGTAAGACTTAAAGGGATACTTCACCCAAAAATAAATTCGGTCAATAATTCACCTTCATGTCGTTCCAAGCCCTTAACAGCTTTGTTCATCTTCTGGACAAAGATTAAAACATTTTGAATGAAATCTGTCCCTCTACAGACAGCAGGAGTCTTACCACATTCAAGGCATCATGTGACATCAGTGGTTGAACCGCAATTTTATTAAGCTACGAGAACGCTCAAAAACTAAGATGTTAAAACAACTTTATTCAATTGGAAATACTGCTAAGGAGATGGAGATCTGTTGAATTAAGTTATTTACGTTTGTTTGCATAAAGAAAGAACCCTCGTAGCTTCATAAAATGTCACATGGACTGTGTTCTTGGTACCTTTCTGGACCTTGATCGTGGTCGAACTCTTAATGACTATGGAGGGTTAGATTTCACATTGTCCTAATAAAATCTCTTAATTTGTGTTCCCAAGATGAACAAAGGTCTTACGAGTTTGTAACGACATGGAGGTTAGTAATGAATGACAGAATTTTTATTTCTGTGTGAACTACCCCTTTAACACTTTAAAGGAGCGGCTTATCATTTCTGTTACGAGCAGGGCCAAACATCATTCAATTCCATTCAAATATTTTGTTTTCAAACATGGTTTGTGTCATATTTAATGTGGATTTGTTTTTTCAGTGGCGGCTTCACTCTTCTTCAGTGGAAGCGAATGAAGGTGCGTCCTCCATCTTTTTTTACAGTCTGTGTTGAAACAACACAACTGCATTTATCATCAACAACTGTAATAAGATCCAAATAATGATTTATTTTTATACATTTCATCGTGCAATAGAACTTCTCCGCAAATCTCAATATTCACAAAGCATTGCAAAATGATTGGAATTACGTGAATATTAAATTTTTTTTTTACCTACAATACATCCTGTAATGAAAGGGCTTTACATATGAGGCTAACAGCATTACTGGTCAATTATTTTAGGTCATAAATATTAAGTAGCTTGACGTTGATGCCAGTGTTTGAAATATTTTATTTGAGTGTGCGTAAAAACAAAACAAGCCATTTTTTAAAAAAGTGGATTATTAATTATTGGAAACAAACTGCAATTCCACTTGATGTCACTTAAGATCGACATTTACGGACTTCCTTTTTAATATACATACCTCGAGCTATCACTCCTCCATTCCTCCTCATCCTCAACAGACGAATCCACATCACTTCCCCCAATTTCACTGCCCTACACCATTAACACACATATAATTATTAACCTGAATAATATGGCATGAAAGTATTTTAAAGTGAATTAACACAAACGCTGAACCTCAGAAGACGCAGTTTCCTCCCCCTCCTCACATGAGAACTCGATGTACTCCCCAGCTGCACTCTCTTTACGCTCCTGATTCTTCTGCCGTTTACGTGACTGTGGACGTTTGAGGCCCAGCTCTTCATCGTCAGAATCATCCTATGGGCAGAACAGGATGTTTAACTCAGTGCTGACATCAATACCCACAATGCAGTAAATAAGGAGGCAGAACCCTACCCTGAAGGTGGTGTGGGCCACTCTTCTTCTCTTGGTGTTGTAAAGGGTGACCTCCTCCTCACCCTTCGCTACTCTGAATGACTCCTGTGCCCTGAGTGAACAAATAATTTAGTAAATAACATTTCAATACATCCAGAGCGCTCATCAGTACCATCTGAAGACCAACAGATAGCTTTCTTGTTTACTTTAGCAACTTAAAGATTAAAGAATGACATTCACCTGTAGCCACTCGTTGTAAGCTCAGGCACCACCACCCTTCGTCTCCAGGCCTGAAGGTCCCTCTCGGTGGCCATCTGACTGCGTGGAGCGTTCTGGTGCATCTGCCGCACCCCCTCTACCTGTCCGCTGCGCCGTAAACCCACGTTAGGTGGAGACTGAACCTCCATGCGCTCGTTCAGCGACACTGTGCACATCAAAGACAACCCAAAGACACAGCTACATTAGATGGGACTTTGTACAGAAGCGGATGCCGCTCTAAGATTCAGGGTTCCTACACATTTTCCCCACTCAAATTTCCCTCTCATATTTAACATAAATGGTTCATAGAGCAGCTTTATGTTCGGTATATAGTCCAGTCATCTGTAAATATTTTTTCCATTAACTTTTTTCAAGTGACAACATACATTTAAAAAAAAAAATGTTTGTGCCCTCAAGAAACTCCTTGCATGCGTATGGCAATTTACTTTTATTTAAACTACTGCACAGATGCAGATTTAACGGATCTAAATCCTTAACTTCCTATTATATATATATATATATATATATATAAAAAAAAACAAAAAACACACTAAATACAGGTAAACGGCTGGAAACACGCATACTTTTCAATACTCTGCTTTCTTTTTTAGATATTTTCCAGACGTGGAACAAATTCCATACTTTTCCAGACCATGTAGGAACCCCGAAGACTACATGCTAATGAATTTGAAGATATAGGCACCTCTGCGTGGAGTTCCTGGCTCTAGTACGCGAGCAGGAGCAGGAACACCACCCTCACCCTGAGTTGCAACTTGTATGTCCTGGTGCTGCTGAAGCTGGCGGATGGCAAAATCCAAGGCGCTGTGACGAACCTCCTCGCTCTCCGCAGACTGCTGACTGATCACCTGCTCCACTACCTCACCATCACCTGAAACGTTTTTAACGGTGGCGATCAGAAACGCTCCACATGATCATAGAGTTTATTTTCCCAGTGTGCTTTGTTACTTTTAATATGAAGAGAGATTTACATTGCTCCAGTTTTATCATGAAATTCAAATGTGGGATTTGGTGCTGTTGCTACCTCTGTTCAAACAGCAGAGAATATGTGTAATAAACATCAGTAAGAACTAAGTAGCATGTCTCGTGTTATCACTCAATCAGTGTTTCAACTGTGCAAAGACGTGTAAAGAATCCCCCCTTTCACACAGTAACACCAGTAAATTGCCATCAAATTACCAGAATGACTTTACTAGCAAATGCAAAAGTGAGCCGTTCACACAGACAGAAATGATACAATGTTAGCAATGCACAAATCGGTTTCAAACTACCAATACATTCAGGGACAGCAGCTGCTCTTTACCCAGTGACACTATAAATAAGCTTTATTTCAAATTCGGCCTTTCACAAAAAAAAAAAAAAAAATTGCATTTTTTTTTTTAAATTTAAACAAAGGAACCGGTTCTGAAACTGGTTTTTCAGTGCTCTGTTTACAGGTTACCCCACGTCATGTTAGAGCAGTCAACTAGGGACACGCTGCAAAAATGTTACGACAACAGCAGGGAACTTACTTGTAGCGACGTAGCCCAGTTGAGGGACTAAATGCTCGTCTGCAATGTTTTCCCTTCCTGGAACCAGTCTTTGAAACCTGGGAGGGTGAGGGTTACCATCAACGTCCACCAGGAAGGGAGGAGGCATCAGATGCGGGCCCTGCTGGGTCTGCTCATCCAGAACAAACCCATTTGAGTCCCGGATCAGCGGCCGATAGTCAGTGTGGAAAAACACCTGGTCTGGAAGCTACGGATTAACATGGAGGAAAGAAATGAATAGATAAAGAAATCACATATGGCAACTTGGAAATGGTTGTCTTGGTGCAATACAGATTTAGAAAAAAAAAAAAGATGTCAAATCATCCATCTTCAGATTGTCATTCAGAAATCATACAAACCTTCTCATAAGGCTTAGAGTTCCCAAAGCCAAAAATAACCAGATGTCCATGAGAGTCTGTCATTGCAAAGCGATGCCCATCAGTGGTAAACTTACAGTCAAATACAGCACCATGTCCTTGACCTTCAATCTTTTACACAAAAACACAATTAAAAAGGTTATTTTTTTATGTTTAAGTTCTGTAAACTAAACTGAAAGAACATTGGGAAACTCTACCATATTAAAGTAATGCATTGTTTTGGTGCCTCTGATGAGGTCCCATATGAAGACATTCCCATCGTGGCCTGCAGACAGCATGATGCGAGGGTCATAGGGATGTGGCTCCAAAACAAACACCTCGGCCTCGTGACCCTGCGAGGTGAAGAGAAATGCATTCATCTCCATAAAGCAGAAATTTCATAGGATTTAACCTATGGTCTGAGCACATGGCAGTTCAAACTGTTCACTAAAGGTGTATTTATACGGCTTAAAACCTGATAAGAACTTAAATTCTCAATGTGTTAATATTACTGACGTTGCTCAGGATCTCTCTAAACAGGTCTGGTTTGGTTCTAAAATATTACGAATTTCACCTGAAGAACTCTGAAGCAACATAAATAAATGACAGCGTTCACTCTTCGGAGCGGTCCAAGTCTTACTTTAAGGATATGCAGCAGCTGTCCAGTATAGGAATTCCAGACTTTAAGCAGATGATTGTTGACAGCAGTGATGACCGTGTTATCGTGGCGATCCCAGGAAACCATGGTGACTTTGGGTTTGAAGAAATTTTCATCCTCTGTTAAAGGCGCAGAGCTACAGAAGACAAAAGAGGGGGGATTTTGTTAAGAGGTCAAGTCAAAATCAATGCAACATCTGTTTTGAGTTTTCCAGACGGTTTTCATACCCTGGAAGAGTGGCAGACATGTCCAATAATACGCTCTTCCATTGATGTCTCTGATGCAGACGCCATATACGAGCAGTGCCGTCTCGACTGCCACTCACAAATCTAATGAGAGATGCATTAAGAGTGATTCTGGGATTAAAAAAACAACTGAAGTACAACAGTGATGCACCAAATCAAAAGTCCAGCTCTCCTTTAGTGTAAAACAGAAGATTTGTAAAGTTAATTTAATTATTTAATCGAAACTCGAAAAACTGACATGCACATAAGCAGTTTAATTGCACAGTGCAGTTTTATATAAAATATTCCAACTCGTTTATAAACATTAACTGTCCTTTAATATCTAGAGATCTGGGTAACGGTCAACATAACATTAAGGGTGCTTTCACACCTGCCTCATTTAGTTCGGTTGAATCGCACTAGAGTTTGTTTTCCTACTTGGTACGGTTCGTTTGGGCAGGTGTGAATGTAACAATCGCACCCGAGTGCGCACCAAAAGCGGACC
>JAUCMU010000027.1:3430918-3453567 GCA_032275025.1 Enteromius treurensis | reverse complement strand
ATGTTTGTGTCTCCGGCAAACTCTCCCAGTTTCAATTTAAACACTTAACAAATTTCTTTTTTTTTGTGTTACAAAAAAAAAAAAAAAAAAAAAAAAAAATGGCACGATCACATTACATTATCTGTTGGAACCTGTGCCCCCCCCCCCTTTTAAAAACAGTAACAAAAAAAAAAAAAAAAAAAACCTGAATCAAATAACAATAATAATAAGAGAAGAAGTCATTAGTTGTTTCATGACTGCAATTCTTCAGGACAAAAACTGGAGTGGGAAAAAATTGAAATCCCTCTTCTAAGGCTTTCCTCTTGATCGTCGTCTATAAAATGAGCTTCTAATATTGAACTACTAAAAAACCTGCTTTTTAGAAAATAGTCAATAAAAATATTCCTCTGTATTGTACAAGAAAAGAGGTATGGGAGCTCTTGCGAAATGTTTCAATGTTATTTAGCAGCTCCCTCTTTCTGGTCAGCCTTTTCCTCGTCGCCTCCAGCTTCTCCGTTGTCTCCCTGAGACCGTAAAAATAAAATAAAAAAATTTAACGTTTAACCAAAGTAACCACAAATACATCCTTAACAGGCATTTATTGGGATACAGGGCCTATTAAGTAATCAATTTCTCAAAACACCTTGTTAGATTTATTAGTGTAACTTTAAAAATGATAAAAGGACTTGCTACCTCAGCTTTGGCCTCTCCGTTCTCCGCAGGAGTTTCCTCCTCAGACTCCTCAGTCTCTGGCTTCGCATCCTCTTTCTTCTCCTCTGGTTTGGCCTTTTCTACTTCCTTAGCCTTTTTGCCCTTTGCAGGTGCCTTCTGTTAGAAATTTCAGAAAAACACATGGTTAAGCCGCTTCTGATAACATTCATCAACATATTAGTAATAACTAATATATAAATCTTTATATCAATAACCGATTTACCTTCACCTTTGGCTTGGGCTCTGACTTTGCCGTTTGGGGTTTCTGTAAAACAGAATACAGTGTAAGCTATGCGCGATGCATATAACGATGCATGACTTCGGAAGGACTGAAAAGGCCAACTTACCCCTTGAAGTCTCTCAGACCGTCTCTTGGGCTGTTTGTTTACACGAGGAGAAGATTGGAAGGCATCATCAAAAAAAAACAAAAAAACAAGCAATCAGTATCACAATCACATGCAAGAATGTGTTGCGTGACAACAATAGATTTCAACTTACCCCGGCTGCTTCAGTGTCGTTGTTAGCCTGCACCAGAAGAAACAGAAGCTGTTAGTATGTGCACATGGGTGAAGTCTGAGGGGGGGAGGTGTTGTACCCCTACACCCCCTTCAAGTTATGGGCAATTATGTAATGAACGTGGGGGAGGGTACTTTAATTTGTAAAGTTAATTTTCTCGCGAAAACACGGTGAGATAAAATGCAAACTTGGGGAAACAAACTATCAAAATAGTGCAGTTTTATCTGAATCACCTTAGCGTACGTTAGTTAACTTATTGTCGATGTTACCGAAGAATTTCCTTCCGTAAGTAGTTCACATGGAGGAGGGGAACAGTAGCTCCGCCCCCACAGACAGAATTCATTCACTCTCGACGAGCAAACACATTAAACCGTCGACACGTTTTATTATTATTATTATATTACATTGTTCACGTGAACTAGGTTCACTTCGCTATTAAAGCAGAAGCGTGAAAACTGGGGGTTCATATCATAATATCTCTATAATCCACACATGCGCGAATAAAGTCGGCGAAAACTTTCTTAAGCCATTCCGTTTCAAAGGTCAAGTGAGAAATTGAGACGGGATATGCAGGCAAAAATTGAATTAGAAAATAAATCTGATGGGATAGCGATTTTATTTTGAATATAAGGCTTTGACTGCGTTTAAAGGCAGCCATGACACTCTATAGTGTGTATGTGTCCTACTCGAGGACCATATGGAGTCGTACACAAAACGCAACTAACGTTGTGCATGTATTCACAGTAACACGAGTGTCTAAGAAAACCCCACAATGTCTTCAAACGTGTAACGTCGACTTATTTGTATTTATATGGTTATAGAAAGGTAAAACACCGCGGTTAAACGCAAAACGTTTGCAGGACAAGCATTCTTCTCCATGAGGAATAACGTTAACATGAGCAAACGTTAACGTTACACCCCTTTGTCTGGTCATATCTTTGCGTGCTTAATATGTGATTTTTAATGCAAGTTAACGCCGAGAAAGCGAAGTGTGACGAGAATTCTTTAAATACCCGCACACAATAGTGCACAGCTCCAAGTAAAAAGGCGCCAGATTCACGCTACAGACTTACATGCCCTAGATCAGGATTTAACACACGGCCCGATGCAATAAACACTCACACAACTTTACATAAAGCGTCCTAGGGACGTGCATATTCAATTATTGAAACCATACTTTAAAAGAGAATAAAATATCCAATATATTTCTACTTACTTTGCTCCTTTTAGGCATGGCTGCTCAAAGCTTGTGTGCTTTCACGACGCAAAAAAAAAAGGAAAATAAATTAAAATAGCTTACGCGCTGATAAGTAAAGTGTAAAAACCGGGTCTAGCATACACTGAAGCAAGCATTAATGTTCTATCGGAACAGAAACTAGCTGAAACCGGATTGGATCTCCCCTTTTCTATTTTCTTTTCATTGTAGCACTAACCTGATGGAGCTACGCTCCGCCCCTTCTCAGCGGCGATTGGCTGAAACGTCTTGGCAACCACATTTCAAACCAAAGCAAAGTACCTGAGTGGATAGGTTGAGATGTCAATCACAGATTTGCTTGTATGTACTTTAGGCGCCACTTTTCCCTGTGTTTGTTGTTCCTGCAAGCATGCGCATATATGTTTCGTGTTTTTGAGGCTGGTTATATATATTTAGATTCTTTCAATGTATTTAAAGAAGCACCTCGCTTAAGAAAAAAAAGGGGGGAAATGTATCATAAACATTTCCTTTTTCCGATATTTGACTCTTACTGTGTGTGTGTGTGTGTGTGTGTGTTTCCTTTTCTAGATAATATATGTAACGTTATAAGTTACACATTTACCGGGAGGAACCGGTTAAAATCAGCACTAGTGTGTTTTTATTATTGGGGGAGGATCAGGCTGATGAAAAGAAAATGGCTGCCGGGTTTAACTGGTTCCTTGTACTAAGCTCTGTGTTTCTGTGCAACCTCGTCAAAACATTGCTGCCGTCTATTTCTTCATTTGTAAGTACGGATTCAAAAGAGTTTCAGGAAAGCTTATAATATGGTTTCAAACGTACACTAACTGAGTCGTAATGCGTCGCCATGAATGCTCAGTGATACAGCATGTCTGCTTCCCCTACAGGAGCAAACAAAAGCTGCTCTTGTTAAACTACCACCGTGTCTAGTTTAAACTAAGTCAGATTCATTCATCAACACGGCTAGCGAATGGTGCTATGTGGGCTTGGGGTATTTTGACAAACCAACAAAAACACTGCACTTCTTTTTTTTTTCATGTTTTCATATCAATGCACATGGTACTGTGATGTATGTAATGAATGACCACTACTTGTATATAATGAGCCATTTCAAGCCTGCCACTCCAACATACTTACAACAAAACTTGTTAGTTAAATGTCTTGATTAGTGCTGTTATTATATATTGTGATGATGACATTTGCTTAGTAATAGTTACATTCCTTGTGCACTTGCACCCCATATTTTAATGCAATGTTTTGCCTACATCACCCTTTCATCCTCTTCTTTGGTATTAGTCGGTGTAAAAGCCTCGAGTGATAATTAATGCAATACGCTGATGCGCATTAATATCTTGTGTGTTTGTTCTCATAGCTGTCGAAGATCTTCCAGAAGGATGCTGATCAGGAGACGGAGATGAGGACGGAGATCCAGAACATGAAGCTGGAGCTGTCCACCATCAGTATGATGGATGAGTTCGCCAGATACGCTAGACTGGAACGCAAGATCAACAAGATGACCGATCAGCTGAAGACACTCGGTAAAAATAATTCTGTGCTTTTCTTGTAGGTATGTATTGGAGATGAAGGGGCAAGCTAATGCTTTCTAACCAACCCAATCCAGAAAGAAGCCCAATTGCAAACAACATGGCTTTGTTGGCGATGGGCAAGTGTTAAGATATTTACTTCCTCACTGGAAGCATCCACTGTCCACTCTACAGTGGGACGAGAAGAACCGAGAAACCAAAGGTTTCCTCACTTTGCAGTGGAGATTACAAAGTGTCAGGCCAAATGGCAGGTGGGTTTCAGATAACGTCTTCAGCATTCATGAAGACAAATGGCTTGGCCGCTGCCTGTTGCTGTCCTTCACGTTATAGGAGAATAGCACAGATGTGACTTGTTAAAGGGGTAGTTATCATTTACTCACCCATGTGTTGTTCCAAACACAACCTGAGAGGTTTGTCCATCTATTAAAATTGTAAGTATATCGACTAGTTTCGGTTCAGTCCATTCCATGTTTATTTGTATAGTACTTTTCCCAATGCATAGCATTCTAAGGCAGGATCATGTAAGGTTGAGTGATCAGAGAAGTCCGTATGGTATGATGTATTCTTATAAAAAGAAACAGTGAAGGCATTAAAGCAACTAATATGGGATAGGATTGTAATGATGGCAGTATAAGAGCAATTTGGCAGTTTTTATGAGGATTCAGACTTGCAGTCATTTGAGGTCCTTGTGGGGGTTGGTGTCAAGTCTTCACAGGTGTTATATCTAGAATCTGGCACTGGATCCAAACTGAAGCTCTGTAGATATGTTTGGACGGGGTAAAACACAAAAGCAATTGGAGATTAATTAGCATAGCAGTTATACATAAGAATTCGTACAAAAGACAGTTGTGTTTAGTCTTCTGAAGAGACATGATCACTTTACATCAGAGCTGTATGATCTATAGTGAAAATATCATATATATATATATATATATAATTATGCAGTGTATAGCTCAAAGTGCTGGCATTACACATGACAAATTAGGTTTGTTTAACGTTAAACCAACCCATTTGAGTTTTGTTTACCATATGTGTTCAGCACGTAATGTGGCTTCATATGGATTTATTTTACAATACCCTTATGAACTATTTTTAAGGAATCAACATTTTGGTGTAATGCATTTTCAGCAAAGGGACCCAGGCTGCATTAAAAATATCTTCATTTGTGTTTTGAAGATGAACAAACGTTTTATCCACGAGTGATCTGTCAGTTAAATCCCGTTGTAATAAACACGGAGTGGTTCACACTGTTAACCTCCGAAAGGATGAAAGTGTAGTTTCTGCTACTCTTGTGCAAGGAACAGAAGACAAATTACATTCAGTGATGAAAATTTGAAAATCGTCCTCTGGTCTTATTCATGTGCATCAGGTGTGTCCAGTCGTGGTTCCTTCAGAGCTACCTTTCTGCAAAGTTCCTGATCAAACACACCCGAAGCAGCTGATGAAGCTCTTCAGGAGCTCTTGATAATAACAGACTGATGTGTTGGAGCAGGTTTGAACTGAAAGCCACTGGAAGGTAGCTCTGCAGAAACAGGATTGGGACAGAAATATTAGTTTTAAGGCAGGGTTCCTCAAACCTGGCCCTGGAGTGTCACTGCCCTGCAGAGTTGAGCTCCATCATTAATCGAACACCCGAGCAAGATGACAAAGTTCTTCAGAGCTACTAGGAAATTACAGATGCCAGTTCTGAGCTGGGCACTGTTTTTATTTTTTTTATTATTTTTTTTAAGGAAACCATGACTGGGCGGAAATTGTGGTTATATTCTTACGTCTGTCTTTCTTTTTTTACAGTCAAATCAAGAACTGCACAGCAGGCAAAAATTAAATGGATTGTAAATATTGTATTTTACATTCTTCAGGTGGGTGAGGAACATTTTAAATGGCTGTTTTGATATGGTTGATGTACTGTAATGTTTCAATTGTTCATCATCATCTGTTGTTAGGCGGCCCTCATGATCTCACTCATACTGAAGTATTATGCAGACCCGGTCACAGTGGTGCCCAGTAAATGGATTGCTCCACTGGAGAGACTAGTAGCCTTTCCTTCTGGAATTGCAGGTAAGTCCAGTTTTATATGATGGAGCTGACTTAAAAATTTTAAAACTTTAAAATTAAAAGTGATCCTGTCTTTTACTCACCTTTGCAGCATCCTAGGTGTGTGTGATTTACTTCTTTCAGACGAAACCAATCAGAGTTATAATAAAAATAGTCCCGACCCCTCCAAGCCTTTCAACGGGTTTAAACGGGTGATAGCCGTCACACTTCGGAAGACGTGAAATAACATGCACGTATTTGTCATGAAATGCCCCTTACACATCTTCGGGGCTGAATAAAGCCCTCCTGTATGTGTTTTTGTACGATAAATATCCGTATTTCAAACTCAA
Source organism: Enteromius treurensis (assembly GCA_032275025.1). Taxonomy (NCBI): domain Eukaryota; kingdom Metazoa; phylum Chordata; class Actinopteri; order Cypriniformes; family Cyprinidae; genus Enteromius; species Enteromius treurensis. The sequence goes on along the minus strand of JAUCMU010000027.1, from coordinate 3,447,220 downwards.
TAAGCAATTTTCTCTCACGCCTGCTGTCTGTGGAAAGCAGAAGCAGTCCCGGTGGATGATGTAAGACACATTGTTTTATGTGATTAGTGACGAGCGTGGAGAGAGAACGAAACAAAACGTCATGAGTTAGAAGCACAAACCGAGGCCGACTCGTGACGCATACATCCGCCGGGACTGCTTCCAGTTCCACACACAGCAGATGTGAGAGAAAAGTGCTTATTAAGTTTGAAATATGGATATTTATCATACAAAACTGCATGGATTCGCTACAGGAGGACGTTCTATTATGAATACGTGCACATTATTTCCCGTCTTCCGAAGTGTGACGGCTATCACCCGTTTAAACCCATTCAAAGGTTTGGAGGGGTCTGGACTATTTTTATTATAACTCCGATTGGATTCGTCTGAAAGAAGAAAGTCACACACACCTAGGATGCTTCAAAGGTGAGTAAAAGACAGGATCATTTCCATTTTTTTGGGTGAACTGTCCCTTTAAATACATGATTTACATGCTTTCCTTATGAAAGTGTTTTTGTTGCTTCATCTCAGGTGGTGTTGGGATCACGTGCTGGCTAGTTGTCTGCAACAAGGTTGTGGCAATCATTCTACATGCTGTCAGTTAATCTAACAGTGTTATATCAACAAGAATACGCAGTCACTGAATTGTTCGTACAGGCTTGTTTCAGTCCACTGTGGGGAAAAAAACTGTGTTTTGTACATTTTGTTTATGAATGGTTCAAACCAGTTGGTCTGTTTTTTTTTTAATGCCGTTCAGCGTTCATTGGTTTAAGTCTGTAGGAAAACAATTTTATCTTTCACCGCTTCTTGTTTAACGTCGTTTCAAGTTTTTATTTGCATTTAGTTAGTAAATGCTGACATGTAAACATTCCTAAGAGACTACGAAACACCTTTTTTAATGTTTGTTGTAATTTCAAGCAAAGCAGAAGGTTTATTTTATTTCTATTTATTACGTGCACCATGATTGTATTTTTTTGTCAGTGTTACAGATATGTATTTATTGATTTTTGTTTTTCAAAGAAAAATGTCCATGCATTAATAAACATGCAAATCGAACATTTTTTACAGTGTTTTTTTTTTTTACACTGTCTGTATTTCTTCATTGATTTCTTCATAAAATTGTGTCTGATTTAATTAATAAACTAATAACACACAAACACATCTTTTAATTAGAAGAATAGATATGTTAGTAACCAAGCTTTGTGTGCCTTCATTTAAATGGCAGGTCGCATATACAACCCACACTTCCAATCTTATTTCCTTAATTAACTCCGGTTTGCAATGATCACATCTGAATAACATTTTAAAATGAACTGTTCACTGACACGGCTTTCTCTGGACTTTCCTTAACTCCAGTGTGCTTTTGGAGAAGCTGTAAGACATTACTTAATTTGTCCGAGTTTCCCTGTCAATGATCACTTAATGTCCTAAATAACGTTTTTAAAAAGAATGTGTAATCATCGCAGAAATCGAGATGTTGCCACTCTATTTGTACTATGCAATGCGTTAAAATGTCATTGTAATGGTTGTTAATCTATTAACCTCTGGTAGGCCACAAGCTGATATTCTGATTTTATCTCGTATATTGTAAAAGCAAAACTACAGCAACAAATTAATTATATTTTATTGTAATGCCATTCTTTCCAGGCACCATAAAATAATGGTAAAATATGATAAGAGCTGTAATTAAAATTAACTCTTCTGTTTTTGTTGGACACAGCTTTCTCTGGACTTTCTAGTGTTAATATGCACTGCCAATATAATCTATATGATGCTTGCTTTTCTTTATTTGTAGTTTGTGCAGCTGTGATATTTTTTCATCCATGAGCTAAAAGCCAATTTATACTCATGTTTGGTTGGTAAAAAGACAAGAATAAAAACAAAATAGCATCAAACCAAGTAAATTAAAGAATATACTTGTATGTAAAATATAGCCAGAATATTTAAGCAGTAAAAATAAAATGTACTGTGCAATAAAGTGTGTTGTACTCTGCTGCCTTGTGGAATAAATGGGAATATTTTTAAGCCTTTGCACTTTAAAAATTTAATGACATACACTTGGCAGATGCATGAATGCTTGTCTTAATTATGTGGATCATGAGTCACAATGAAATCACAATTTAGTAACCTTTAGTAGTTTATCAAAGTTCCTTTGATACTAACACAAGAAGCTGTAGCACCGTCCGGGCTGCAATCTACTGCTACATCCTCATGGTCTGTGCTGAACACACGCATTTAGACTCCCTTAATACTCACCTATAGACTTACCTATGTTTCCTTTGCCGATCTCCTCATCTCATCTCCCCAGCGTTCCTCATCTCCAGCATGTTCAATAATCATGAAGTATTTCTTGTGTTCTCCTCATGTCCAGCGTATCCCTGCAAGATAAGACTATTCTCACCCGTCACTGTTTAATTCACTGCTGCATCAATCCTGACTTCTTGTCAATCTCTGCTGTTTATCTCCTGTCTAATCTACCAGCTATCTGCACTAGGTGAAACTAGTATATTTTCTTAGTGATATATATTACACTATGTGGATTCTGTTTAGACTTAGTAAAAATAGCAGTATTTTTTATTGCCACCTGACACGAAGAGCAAATAGTGATAGATTCTATTCTATTTACACTATAGCAGTATTTATACTACTTATTGCACATACTGGCAAATATCTCCACCTCAGTATTGTATTACATTATAAAACATTATGTAAGGGATAATGTACAGGCAGTGTTGAACTGTTCTGGAACAGTGTTGTAAATACAACTTCACTACAACTTGATTACTGCTTTATTGATCACTGATATTTCGGGAGGCGGGCACACTCTGTCAGTTTAAATCTAGATTAAAGTCACATCTCTTTACTCTGGCTTATACATAACACACAGATACACATTTATTAATCAAATCTGTTACATACATACTCGTTACATCGTAAAAAGAATGGCATCTACACTAATATTAGTCTGTCTCTCTCTTATTCTGTTCCTCAGCCCGTCTCCAGATCAGATGGTGTACCAGCACAAAGAGACTATCTTCATAGGAGACCAGAACACCTAGATGAGCTCCGTGGACAGATTGCCGGAACCAGATGCACACAATCACACACACACACACACACACTATAAGTCCTTTACACAATCTGATATGTGCTTAATATTGAACTGGAAATTAGGTGCTGGGCGTCCAGCCAGAGGGGACTGGCCCCAACTAAGCCTGGTTCTCCCAAGGTTTTTTTTTTCTCCTTTCTCTCATGGATGGGGTTTTGGTTCCTTGCCGCTGTCGCCTCTGGCTTGCTTAGTTGCTTTTCTAGAGATTATCATCACTTTGACTACAGAGACCATCTCTGCATTTGATAAAGAAATAGTTTAATTCTCGTCATTATACATTACCATCTTTCTCTTCTTCTATTTGATAATGTTCAGTGCTTTGCTACAATCTGTGTTGTTAAAAGAGCTATATAAATAAAAGTAACTGATTGGCTGATAGTTAACTAATAATTTCACGACAACACAGCGTCTCCAGAACATGGCAGAGCAGCACCACAACAGTGAGAACAATAGCTCCACCTTCTTTCTTTGCGTAAACATTTGGCCGGAGTTTAAAAATAAACCTAGTCTGTGATGTAGAAAAGTGTGGCCGTGAACCATTTTAGTGGGGCGTGAACAATAACTTTAAAATAAGAATATCTCTTTGGTTTTGAAACTCTGGAACCACAAAACCACACACCCTCAAGCCTCTGTGATGTCCTAAACCCGTGAGCTAGCTAGGCCCAGTCAGGAGGTCATACTCTTAAAGACCTCAGTGGCTCCCCCCTCATCACAACATTCTCTGCTGTTCCCTTGACAACAACCCTCAGAGTGTGGGAACTTTCCAATTTAAATCTTTTGGAATGTTTCATTTTATCATAAGATGACGATCACACCATATTATTAAAACAATATTAACAGTGATTATTAGTAATATTAAATATTACCAACTTGTTTGAAACATTTTTTTTTGTTTACAGGTTTACAAATAACCCGTTTCTTAAAAAACAGCATCCCTGTCCATATATGCAAGTCGTTACACTAACTTTAGCAGCTCCTGATGTGGACAGACAGCTGAAATTGCCAATCACTCAGACAGCAGGGGGACAAACGCACCAATCCCGCCACATGATGATGCGCCGGGGACAGAAATAGACACCGTGAGGCTCGAGTTGAGGCAGCAGCGTCGTGTGCTTTCTAGTGGACCGCGGTGTCTTTAAACACTTTTTATTCACTAATCATTTATTTTGCATTTCCACAAAATGGTCATTAAAATCTTCCTGGCATCCTCCTCGGGATCGACGGCGGTAAGAATCTGGACAGCAAGTGTGTTGTGGTTCAACAGGTCGCTTTGATTGTGTTTTATTCAGACCGCGGATGAATCTATCGATCGCTTATTAGCAGCGGTGGATGTGTTTTAAACTCTTAAATAAAGGAAGTTTAAACTCAAGTCAGTTTAAATGATCCTGAGTGACCTAATAACAGCAGCAGCTCCGCCAGTTTCCTTAAATATCTCTGAGATCACGTTCCAGACTGCAGCAGCTATTCCTTTAAACATCAAACTTACAGAATTGATTTCGTTTGCTTGTTATTTGCTGGTCAAACATGTTTATTTATTGGTTTGTGCGTTTTTAGAGATACTTAACAGTGCGAATAATCTAATTTTGTTTTCATGAAACAAGAAACTTTGATACAATATTGTCCCTTACAAAAACTAGCCCTTGTTTTACTACAAATAATAAAAAAACAACAACAACAACAACAACAAAAAAACAACAACATTGCTATAGTTAAACTACGGTTACTACAAATTAAATATGGTTTTGCGAAATTAACCATGGTTTAACCATGGTTAGTTATGGTTATACAAATGGTAGTCAATCTGCCAATTTTGCTTTTTGCACAAATAGTAACCAGATATCGACATTTTTGCACACATATAGAGCAGAATGACATCGTTATCTCTGTACTAACATATGTAAATGTCAAAAACCTACATTTAATTTACATTTTGCTGTAAATGCACCTACATTTCGTAAATTTAAAAGCAATAAGTAGCGCAAAAATTGATGTAAATAGTGCAAACAAATAAGCAAAACATTTGTTAAAGCATATTGTGGTACACCTAAAATGTGACTCTGTGACAACTCATAAATCAGTCAATTAATCAATCAATCAATCAATCAATCAATCATTAATGCATACAATTCACAATTAACTAAAGTACACTCATAAAATAACTTTGTTATAACAGCTAACTGTTACGATCATCAGCCAGAGTGCCCTCGAGCTTCACCAGAGGGCACTCCACCCAGTTATGTGTGTTACCCCTGTCTTGTTACTGCATTGTACTCAAGGACTCTTATTGTGAAGTGTGTTCCCCATAGTTTCAGTGTTTCCCCTGTTCAGTCTCTGCCCCCTTGTTAGCTCCCATAGCGATTAATTAGCTCTGCCCCCTTGTTAACCCTTTAAAAGTTGTACGGTTTGTCTGTCAATCTGCAGATTATTTAGGCTTCCTTGTACAAAGCGTTTCCCTGTGTTATTGCTGTAGTTGTGTTTTCAGTGTATTTCTCCTGTGTACCGATCTTTGCCTGGTTTTGGACATCTCTTTTTGTCTCTGCCCATTGGATTTTGTTGTTTGCTGATTGCCCGACCTTTGCTACCCATCTGGACTATTCTTATGCTTTGCCTTCACCACTCCTTTCTGCCGTTTTCCGACCCTGCCGGGTATACCGCGTCCTTAAATAAAAGCTCACAAATTAATCCACACGCCCCCGTCTTGTACATTACAGAATACTCGGCCACACAAAGTCCCAGCAGCTTTTCTGAGGGATTCAGGTCAGATATGGGGGCAGCTGTGGCCTAATGGACAGGGAGTTGGGCTTGTAACTTAAAGGCTGGGGGTTCGAATCCCAGGTCCGGCAGGGATTGTGGGTGGAGGGAGTGAATAACCAGCGTTCTCTCCACCTTCAATACCATGACTGAGGTGAGACCCTTGAGCAAGGCACAGTTCCCCCAACTGCAGCAATGGCTGCCCACTACTCTGGGTGTGAGTTCACGGTGTGTGTGTGCGTGGTTGTTCACTTCTCACTGCTGTGTGTGTGCAATTGGATAGGTTGAATGCAGAGCACAACTTCCTAGAATGGGAAAGCCACATGTCACGTCCATCCTTCCTATATGGACACCACCATTTGCTCTCAAGGTACACTTTCTCTGGAGACTCATATCCAGTCGTCATCCACGAACCCCTCAGGTCTCCGCTGAGATGCTGGGGTCCACGTTCATCACTTGCACCTTTTTTGGATTGTGCTCTGTTGTGCATGGGCATGTGATTCTAGCGTCACGATTACATCTAAAATGGCGGACATCACGGGGCTCCGTCAATCACAGTTGCCTTCGAGAAGTCGAGTCAAGGTACAGTCCATCTTTAAGAGCCAAGTCCATCCACAGCAGATCCCCACAAGCACAGTTGAGCTACGGTCAATCATCATAAATTGAGTCAATTCGTCGCTGGTCTTCGGAGGCCAAGTCAAACCACGACCCATCAACACCAGTTTAGTAAAGGTTCCATAGCTCCTTACTATTCAAGTCAAGTTGCTACAGATCTGCATATGCCAAGCCAAGCTAATGCTAATCCTCACCTGTCAGGTTAAGTCAGCACCGATCGTCATGTCATCACGGCTCTGCCAAAGCTACGCCACCTCCCGTCAGATCTCTCAGAGCCATGCCACGACACCTCAGATTAGCGAGAGCCACGTCATGTCTGCTCCAATCTGCCAGAGTTAAAGAAAATCTCCTTTGCTTATCCAGGGCCACTGCAGAAGATGGCAGCTGACCCAGAGCCACAGCTACAGCACAAGATGGCCACCCAACACAGGCTGTCACAGAGACTGTGCCTCTCTCCTCGGTGCGTCCAGTCATGGCGGTCGCCATTTTGTGTGTGTGGGCCGCACACTGTGCTCCAGAGGCCCCATCTACCCACAAACCCGCCTCAGAAACTCCATTTCCCCATGAGTGTGTTCCGAAGTCCCCCCAGAATCACTAGTGGTATCGGCTCAGGCTGTAGATCCACTGGCGCCAGAGGGGTAGGCTGATGTTGTCTCCAAGGTTTCACCAGTGGCTGCACAACCCCCAAAGATGTTGACGCCGGCCGTAGATTCTCCGGAGGACCCGCTGGTGTCTGCACAACCCCAGGACTATCAGTTCACACCATTTAGCCCTTGTCTTGTCCTGCCACAGCTATGAAGGTTGCTTCTGAGCCCTTGTCACATCTCGTTACAGCCACAGAGGCCATTGAACTTTCGACGTGCCCTGCCATCGCCAGAAGGGCCACCATAAAACCGTCGTTTTATCCTGTCATGGCCATGGAATCCGTTTCTTATCACCGTCCATCGTTGAATCCTCGTATTTCTGAGTCCTCGTCCTGCCCTGCCACAGGGGCCGTTAAACCCTTGTTCTGCCTCGTCAGTGCCAGAAGGGCCGCCATAGAACCCTCGTCCTAACCTGCCATGGCTATGAAAGCCGTCTCGGAGCCCTGATCATTCCAGTCATAGCCACGGAGGCCGTTAAACCGCCACTGACCTCTCGTTCTGCTCTTTCATGGCTAAGGAGGCCGTACTGGAGTCCTTGTCATGCCTAATCACGGCTATGGAGGCTGATAACGCCTCGCCCTACAGAAGCCGCCCAGGAATCTTTGTGCTGCCCAGTGATGGCCATGGAGGCCATCATTAACCTCTCTGTGCTCTGTATTTCAGTCATGCCTGTTCTGCGGCTCAGCCCTGGTCTTTTGCTCCCCCTGCTCCGCCCTGGTGGGCCTCTGTCCAGCCTGCTCCACCCCGGAGGGTGTCTGTCCTGCTGGCTCCACCCTGGAGGGCCTCTGAGTCATCTGCTCCGCCCTGGTTGGCCTCCGTGCCACCTGTTCTGCCCTGGAGGGTCTCTGTCCCGCCTGCTCCGCCTCGGCCCTCCTATGAACTTGCAGCATGCACTGTCTCTGACGCAGAGGACGTCGTTAACTTCTCTGTGCTCCCTGTCCCAGTCCCGCCCTGGAGGGCTGCTGTTGAGCATCTGGAAGCCGCTCCTTGGAAAACGCTCACAAATGGATCCACACGTCCCCGTCTCGTCCGTTACACTAACAGTGACAACATAAGCAGCATACATTTAGCAAGTAAAATATAGTCCTAGAGCAGTGATCGATTTAGAATAATGTTTACCACTTTTTTTCAAGCTGCAGTGGATGCTGGGAAATTGCACAATATTTTGCTACGTAAAATTGTTTCTTCATTTCACTTAACAGTATCTAAGTAAGATCAACAAAACAATTTTTGTTTTCGCTCCCCAGACAGCTCACCAAATTATTCATTAGGAGGAAAGCGTGAACTCTTGAAATTCATATTTAAAAGCTGCTTTTGATGGGCTTTGGTTTATCATGTGACTGTCTCATCACTACCTGCATTAGCATTTTCAAATGCCAGTACAAAACTGATTTCAGTATTTTAATAGGTTGGTATATTAACATTATATCAGTTTTAAAATTACGGTATTTAATGTACAGCCGTAAAACCTAAAACGTTGTTACCGTATTTTTTTACGGTCGAATTCTGGCAACCACATCTGCTGATTTTTTACCATAAACTTTTTACAGAGTTTAATATCTCTTTTTATGGGATGTTGGTTATGGGTCCAGAGGTACATGCTATAACTCTGTCTGTTACAGAGTTTTGTTTTATGTGATAATTTGACATGTAAATGCTGGTTATGTTATTAACGTCTGATCATTGTTATAAGATATCTACTACAGTTCAATATTTATTATTTGGGATGGGTTTTTAATTTGGATTGTGTAAAAATTTCGAAAATGTTTTGTCTTGGGATTCATGTCAGAACTCTGCTATTATGTATGCCACAGATCAAAAAGAAACAGCAAGATGTTGTCGGCTTCCTTGAGGCACTTAAAATCGATTACACACAGCTTGACATTGCTTCAAATGAGGAAAACCGGATGTGGATGAGGGAAAATGTCCCTGGAGAAAAGAAGCCCACCAATGGAATTCCTCTTCCTCCACAGATTTTCAATGAGGAGATGTATTGCGGGGTAAGAACCTACTAGCACCTAGAGCAGAGGTTACGGTAAAACTGCTCTTCTTAACGTTAATCACAATGTGAGTCAAGACTGAAGGATTTTTGTTTATCCAGGTTAAAATGCAAAATCCATCTGATAAAAGACCGAGCAGAAATATAACATAGAGCTGTTGCTGTAGTAAAAATGTGAGGAGAACTATGATTTTAAAGAATCTTTACATAAATTAATTTCCCAAGCTGACCCATTCTACTTCGCACGATTCATGCTATATTAAACCTTTTTAAATTTAATTATTAAAATTTGGTTTAGCTTCATCATTCAGGTCTATAAGGGATGATTCATTCTCAAATAAAAATCCAGTCATAATTTACATCCCTTCCACATAATTTTTGCTCTTCTTATTTCTGTTGAATACAAAATGTGCCAAGCTGTGTGCTGTATTTCATGTCTTTTGAAACTATTTGTGTTATTTTAACACAGGGAACTAAAGTGTTTGCAAATACCACAGAAATGGTAATAATGGCTTAAAAACTTAGACCTGTTTCACTGCTTCATAAGATTTTTAATATAGTGCAAATAAGTCTACATCCACAAAAAAAGCAGCATGAGCATTTTGTTTAATAGCTTCTTTTTACATTAATGTGATGCTACCTTAATTGGTATAAAATACCAATAACAGTTTTGTATATTGCAGGACTATGAAACGTTCTTTGAAGCCAAAGAGGACAACACAGTCTATGAATTCTTGGGTCTGACACCTCCACCAGGATCTAAGGTTGTATTTCTGTGTGTTTTCTTTTCATATTTGACATGAATGTTAAATATACAGTATATATATATATATATATTTGGTACCATTTTAGGCCTTAGCTATCCTGTATATGTTTAAATGACATTATCAAATGTTGAAATAATAGAGAAAACAAGTAGGGTAAAAATACATGTGTACATTCTTATTGAAAAACTGAATCAAATAGTTGCAATATCTCATACCTCTTGAGATAGGGTAAAAATAACGATCAGAGGGGTCTTCGGTGGTGAATGGAGAAACATCAGTAGAGTAACTTGCTTGTGAGAGTGTAGTACATCTGTATATCTGTTTTCCTCCTCTCTTCTTTTTAGCCGTTTTGGCTAAACTTTCTCTTGCACACAGCGATGAAATTGATTCTCCACTGTTTTAATAAAAATCTCTCTTGGTGCAGGAGGCACAACAAGCTGAAAATGCACAAAAGCTTCATAATGGATCTGCCACAGAGGAACATCTTGATGATGACACAACAGTAACATTTTTAAAAAAAATCCTATTTAACTGAAATTCACTTTCAGTGCTTTTCCAGACACATCAACACTGCACTGTATGCCCCTCATCTACTTTTCCAACCTCTGGGTTTTTGTTCACCTGTCTATTGTAACCTAACCTAACACTTAGGCTATGTTTGGTTTAGTATACGCAGAGTTTAAGCTTAAGTTGATAAAAATACATTGGTCCATTATAGTTCACATTGCATTAACCAGTGTTAACAGATGATTTGATTACACTTAGAAATTAACACTGACTATGATTAATACATATTTTAGTATTGTTGGCTGTTAGTGCATGTTATGTAGTTAACTAATATTAAAGTGATAGTTCACCCAAATTTGTCATCATTTTCTTACCCTCATGTTGTTCACAAAAGAAGATATTTTGAAGAATGATGGTAACCATTGACTGGAAGTCAGTGGCTACCAGCAACTGTTGGTTCTTCAAAATATTTTCTCATTCGTTCAACAGAAGAAAGTAACTCCTTCAGGTAAGAAACATGAGTAATTGAGGATTTTTATATTTGGGTGAAATGTCTTTAACAAATTACATTTCCATTCCAAACATAGCCTCATATAAACCTTTCCACACGTAGCATGCTATTCCTGATAATCTACTGCATTTGTGTTCTGTTATTAATCAGATTAAAAGGAATAACATTTCTGTCATTTACACACCCTCCAGTAGTTCCAAACCTGAATGAGATTCTTTGTGCTGCTGAACACAATTAAAGATATTTTGAAAATCATAGTATTTTTTTCCATGTTTTTAGAGCAAATAAACTCAAACTGGTTTGGAACTACTCGAGGGTGCGTAAATGATGACAGAAATGTCATTTTTGGGTGAGCTATTCCTTTAAACTGGGCATGCTTTCTCACTCATTCAAAGTTAAAAGGATTGCTGTTTCTAGTTACTTTATATTTGCACTCGTGTAATTACTTGTACTTTATTTTGTACATACAACTATGTAATTATAAGCCTATTACTTTACTGTTTGTTTGAAGGAAACATTTTTCTTCCAGTGCCTTGAAAGAAGAATGGATTTTGATTGATAATGTCCATTTTACATGTAGTTTGGCAACATTCCCATTGTCTAATACAACAAACTCTCTTGTCTTTTCCTCTGTTTCTCACTGAATGTTCCTCCAGTTCATAAACTCACGCCTGTATTCATCCTGAGGGTCCTTTTCTAAAATGACCTATAGGAACCCATGGTGCCTTATGACAGTGCCTTAGCAGATCCTGTACTGTCCAAACAGTAAAAAAAATTGTCTTTTACTGGGATGCACTGTTTGTCCTTCTAGAAAAAAGAAATCGTAGAGGCTGAGCAGAATGGAGACGCACACACAGCAGAGCTGGAAGAAGACGATCCAGACAAGAATACAGAGACTCAAGAAGAGAACGCCGACGAGGAGGAACCGGCAGAAGAAGATGAAGAGAGTGTAACTGACCGTCAAAACTCCTGCTTAACCCTCATTCCTCCTCAAACATCACCTGTTGTCCCATAGCAGCTCATTCTTCTTCCATATAATCTCATCCTTTTCTTCATCTATTAACCTCCAGGTCTTTTTAATGCAGGTTCTCCCCCATGCAACTGAAATTAACATCTAACTGTCAGCTTTACCGTCTCCTCTCTTGTAGTTTGATTCTTGCTAGTGTTTCCGGTTGACAGTGTGACTTGCTAGATCGTTGTATAGATTTGTGTTTATTCACTAAATGTGTGATGTAATTTGCTCGTTTTAATATTTAACTTTCTTTTTGATAGAGAAAGGTAGCTGAGGAGGAAGAGCAGGTAAGAAAAACTGCTGTATGTTTTGATCACGGTGTAACAACATTACCATAGATAGATAGATAGATAGAGAGCAACTATCATAAATGTTTAATTGTACTATTAAAAGTAATTGTCATAGTAATAAAACAATGATTAAAGTGATAGTTCACCCCAAAATGAAAATGATCCTGCCTTTTACTCACCTTTGAAGCATCATAGTTGTATGCGATTTGAATAAAGTCCTCCTGTGGCAAATCCATGTGTTTTTGTACAATAAATATCCATATTTCAAACTTACTAAGCACTTTTCTCTCACGTCTGCGTGAGGGACGTTTTATTACGAATCCGTGCACGTTATTTCACGTCTTCCTAAGTGTGACGGCTATCACCCGTTGTCCAAAAATTGGATTCGTCTGAAAGAAGAAAGTCACATACACCTAGGATGCTTCAAAGATGAGTAAAAGACAGGATCATTTTCATCTTTGAGAGAACTACCCCTTTAACACTAATTCTATAGGTATATTACTATTGTAACTGAGCCATTTGTTTTCTTTTGTGACTCACAGGAGGAAGCGGACGAGGACCGGGTAAGACTGAAATCTTAATTTTCTTGTCTCTCAAGAAGCAATTTTAACAACATTGGCCTTAGTCTTTATACTTCAAGAAGGTTTATGTTAGTCTGTGACATCATTCATAGCTGCTTCTGGTTTATTGGACTCCAGCATGCTTCCTTCGCCCAATCAAAATGCTCTTGCCCAAAAAAATGTGTGGAAGTCATCCAAAACAATTGCTTTATTTAAATTTTGTCAGTGTATTAGATGTGTTTGGAGTTGTTCTCTTGGTCATGGAAATCCTGGAAATATCAGAGAATTATGCTTTACAAGCCTAGAAAAGACATGGAAACTAGTCAAATGAACAAATACATACATACGTACAGTGCATATTTATTATATTCTAATATTTGATAGTTATTCCTTGGGCTGAGAGTCTGTAGAGAACAGATCTTGCCCACAAGTCCCACCTTTGTTTATCATTTATATATATTTTTTAATCTTTTAAGAAATATCCAGGAATCGTGAACACATGTCAAATATCATAGAAAAGTGTTATATTTAATTTTGCTTGTCAGAAAGATCATTAAAGAATAAGCTAAATATTCACATTCGTTGTTTCAGGCTGAGGACAACCATCTGGTCTCAGAGGTGATTCTTATTCTAGAATCAACAGATTGTAGATTTGGAGTGTGTTTTTAACTCTACTATTCTCTCCCATCCATTCTAATCTTTCTGACAACATTCTTCTTATTATAAGGGTTTATTTTGCATCCATGTTTTTTTTTTTAATGTCTGCCATCTGTTTCTTATGGAATCCGTTTCAGGCACTGAATAATAATAAAAAAAGGTTATTGAGACTTTTTATGAGAAAATAAGTCAGAATTGCGAGTTTGTATCACGTAAATGTGAGAAAAAAAGATGATAATTTAACCTTTTTTTATTTTTTACTCAGAGGTGGAAACGGGCTTCCATAGTTTTTCACAATCAGTCACTTACTTTAAGCATTTCTCCTGGAAGGCGACTCGTTTGCATTGTGTTTTGCCTGTGCTTTATTTTCCTTATCCCTTTTTCTTACAGGTGTGATGGATGCATTTTCTTTTTTTTTAAAACGCCTTTTACTTGAAAAGATCTCCCATCGAAACAGTTGTTGTTCCTTAACTATTTGCAGGTACTAAAATAGCAAGCGGGATAAATATGAATTATCATTAGGGTGACCCTGTTCCATAGATCCAACAAAAAATACTGAATTTGGTAAAATGCATAGTCTTATAAAGGAACATAAACTAACTTTAGCAGACTAAATAAGTCCTGTGCAGTAGATGACATACCACACGCACCAGTCCCAGAACCGGTCACCATTAACAAAGCTTATTGGTCATTTAAATCATGTTGTCATCTACTCATCATCAGTAATTATGTTGTCTAATAGTAGTAATGCACTCTAATGGTTTAGACACCATTCTGATATTTAATCCCCCCTTGTCTAAATCCAACCATAGACAAACATCCTGTACTATATTGATATTTTTATTGAGTGTATGTATGGATTTAATAAGCATAATATAGAACATGTATAGGATTTATTATACATTCAACTATAATAGCTGGACATTAATATAACAAATATTTTAGGATGGTGTAGCAATCAAGCAGTTGAGATTTGCTATAAGTACTTCCCGCTTAATGTGAGTTTACTGTATGTATAAGATGTTTTATTATAATCTAAGTATTGACTGATACCAGATAGCACACCTGCTGTTTAATCCCAGTCTGGTTTGTTTTGAACACAAAAGTACTGAATTCCATTCTATTTCTTTTGTCCAAGTTCACCAAGTTAAAAGCTTTTTTCTATCCTTTCTTCTCTATCCCCACCTGGTTTTCTTTCCTAGGCAGAAGAGGATTTGGTGTCTGAGGTAACTTGGGTTTGATGAGCAATGTATCTCTGTTGTTGTTGTACTTTTGATTTGCATTTTTCACCCTCATTTGGCCACTGATTTTCCTCCTTTATTCTTCCTTCTAACCTCCTGTTTGACTTCTCTATTCTAGCTGCCTCCCGCCAGCCTCTTTCTTATGTCTCCACCTCTTTCTTCAGTCGCATGTGTCTCTCATGTTGCTCTCTTCAGCTTTAGCTCTCACATTCCTCTCATCTCATTCAGTCTGTTCTCCCCTCTAGGAGGAAGAAGAACTCAGAGAGCTTGAGGTAGATTGATACATGTTTTCCTTTTCTTTAAGATTTTGTCTTTTGCCTTTGTGTTTGTTTGTTTTCTAACTGCACAAGATATCCATTCACTGCCATAGCACCTATCAGTCCTTCAGTGTTTTGGACCAAATTGAATCTACCAGAGACATAAGCAGTGCACTTAAGCCCATCAGCATATCATTTATACAACATACACAATGTAGCTTATTTAGTTTGGAAGTAGGGGTTTAAAGTTCAATTATGCATAATTGCATGCAACTAACCCTAAGAAAATCCCTGAAGCTATAGTAAATACCTGCTGATAATTAATATTCCTCATTACTTTAATATCTTTTCATGGTAACAAGGACATGGTAAAATTAACTACTGTATTAAATACTGTATATACAGACTGTATAATATACTGTGTATACTATAATATAATATACTATAATTTCATAACTTAAGTGCTATCATACTACCCACTGTATTATATATTAATTTCTTGTAAAAAGCAGGAAGGTTGAGCATTTACATTTATTTTTAGAAATTCTTATTCAGCAAGGATGCATGCAATTGATCTAAAGTAGTAGTAAATATATTTTAATTCAAACTTTATTTGAAATAAATGTTGTTTTTTTTAACTTTCTATTCTTTACAGAATCAAACGTTTCCGCAAAAATATTCAGCAGATGTTTAATAATGAGAAATATTCCCTGAACAAAAAAATCAGCTAATTGAACTATAACAGACTTATGTCAAAAACAATAAAAGTTTAAAGAACCTAAACATTTGAATATTTTAAATAGTTCCCTATGTGTCGGTCACTACGAGTCATATTGTGATGACATAGAGGGTTTACTTGAAAGCACCATTAAGAGAAAACTGCAATAAAATGTTGCATGCCTGAGCAACTCCACGTGCATATGGGTATAAATAGGCAACAGGTACAGACACTCATTTAGATTTTTCAACTTCAACTAAAAGAGCAGTTTCTCATCGTAAATGGCTCAAGTCTTGATAAAGATGTCGTTCCAACTGTGTTCTCTTGGTTGCAGTCATTACCTGTCCTCTGTCGATGGATAAGATCATTGTCTTCAGTGTCTGGGCATCCAACATGCTGAAGCTAGTCTCGTGGATAACTCTTCACGAGCATGGCTTTGCTGCAATCTCGCCTCTCCCTCCTCACAGGGATGAGAGTGGCACCCTCAGTCTCTACCTGTCCCAGTTTCTCTGTTACGAGCAGAGGACCACTGGTCAGAGCTCAGGGGATCTGAGGATTACAGTGAGAGTTTCTCCACCGGGTCCGCCAAATTGAACCTCTTACTTCTTTCACAGCAAATTTCCTGTGTGACTTCAGAGTGATTTTG
>JAUCMU010000027.1:3419659-3430818 GCA_032275025.1 Enteromius treurensis | reverse complement strand
TTCTCCACCGGGTCCGCCAAATTGAACCTCTTACTTCTTTCACAGCAAATTTCCTGTGTGACTTCAGAGTGATTTTGCTAAATGATTTCATTTAAGTAATTTAATTTGGTACAGTACCGGAGGATCAGATGCTGATTGCAGCATCAGGGGATAAGATATCATCCTTAGAGAATGAAGATTCAGTGGGGTTGCCCCCCTCTGGGGTTGAGGTCACCACCGAATCAGACTCTGTAGCTATAAGCATTGGGCTGGAGTGAACACACCAAGCCCTTGCAACTGGATGATTGGAAAAAAGGCACAAGGATGACTGGATGATTGGTTTCTCGGTGCAGGACACAGTTGCGAGCAGCCTCCTGCATCGAGAAACAAATCATCCAATCATATTTTTTCCAGTGCAGCTGACAAAGTCATGGATAGACCTTTTTTCAGCCAGAAGCCACTCTGCCTTATCCCTTTTCACTACTCTCGGCGGTGGGGTGGAAATGTGGAAAGTTGACATTCCTCAGGAAGACAGAGCAGCTGTGGTTGCTTGGTCCTCATCTCCCTTCCAATGGCAGTTAGCTGACAGCAGCCTTCACCACCAAAGCTTACAGTTCTGTGGGCCAAGCCGCTTCTGTCCTGAGTATGCTGCCCTGCTTTGACAGATCAACTGCCTAGAGCTGTTCCCATGGCTTTCATGATCAAGTGGTGAACCTGCAAGCACTGACCTTGGAGGAGGCAGATCCACCCTCAACATTGCTATATCCTGTAAGAGCATTGTGCATGGACCTCACACAGAGCTTCAGAAATTCTGAACGGAGGTCAGCTGTCTCCAAACAGAGGTTGGCCCACTGGATAGTGGATGCTATTGCCTTGGCATACCAATCCCAAGGTGAATCGTGCCCCCTGGGGTTGAGGGTCCACACAGTCCACACAGAGTGTTGCATCCTCCTGCACTCTCTGGCAGACATCTGTAGAGTTGCGGGCTAGGTGACACCTTCACAAAATTCTACAGCCTCTGCATTGAGCTGGTTTCTTCCCTTTTGTTGGGTAATAGACAAGTCGCAGTAATAGATAAGAGCTGGCTGGATCATTTCCATTCACCCGGGTATGCTAGCCCCTTTTCTCTCTTCCAGTAGAGTTCCCCAAATTGCAAACCCTAATTGAATTTCCTCCAGCACCCCTGGCAGTCAGACTCGGTGGAATAGTCTGACACCAGGCCCAGTGTAAGCTTGCCCATGTCCGGTCAGCCCCTGTACTGGGCTGGGTCTCCATATGGTTTGATGCCCTTCAGGCAATCCCATATGGTATGGTCTCCCTCTTCCCTTTAACAGACCATTCTGTCAGGCTCTGCTGCCAGTCATCCCTCCCTGCTTTGAGGTAGGAACTGCCCCAGAGTCCATTCCACATCCATTACTGCCCCAGGCCTGGGTCAGGCCATATTAGTGTCTACACTTTGTACCTTCCTACGGGTAGGATGTGGCCTTCATAGTGCACTTCTCTAAAAGGCTGCTTCCCCTTCATTACTGCCAAGCTGTAAACAACAAACAGGAAAGGCGTGAAGTAACTTTCACAAACAGCATGGCTATCTCCAGCAGCAATGTGCTCATCTTTTGGTTACTGATTAGAAAATTGTGAAGGTTATGACTTGCTTGTTAACATTTGCAGCGCCACAGGCTTGTGACAGGGTTCTGGTTGTGGTGCTTTCACTGTGTCATCACGACATAACTCGTAGTGACCGACAGATAGGGAAAGTCTTGGTTACGTAAGTAAACCTCATTTTCTCATGGAGGGAATGCAGGCGTTATGTCCTCTTGCCACAACCTGGACTCCTTAGTGCAAACCTGTAAATCCACAAGCTAAATTTCATTGGTGTTTTCTCTTAAAGTCAGAGCAGATTGGGGCTTTCAAGTAAACCAAGCAAACTGCAATCACGACAGTTACGTACGTAACCGAGACGTTCTTCTTACCTATTTTTGAATAAGGATAAACCGAACCATGTCATACTTCATTAATGACATGACTTTCATATTTCTCAATGCACCACATTCTGTAAAGAATTGCAATCAAATTATTGTCAGAGCATATATTTGCACTACTTGATGTAGAATAACACCCATGCCTATATTCCATTTCCATATTACAGCCCAAAATGTAAAACAAACACTTTAGTTATTTTACAAGTACAACATCAGAAGGTCATAAACATTTTAATCTTTGGTTTTATTGAAATATTAACAGATATACATCATGTGCATATATACTATCACACATTATTAATAAGTTTCTTAAAAATAATAATAATAAAGAAGGTCTACTAAGTGCACATTGCAGACCATCTCCATGATCATCACCTGCTCTCTCTTACACTCAGACATGCTGTTCTTCTTTCTTTTGACCCGTTCAGACATTCCAGCCATTACTTATATTACAGGGGCAGACATCGTGACAATTCTATCCAGTGGCTGTCACTTTTCAGAGCTTTCTTTACCGTGGAAAAACACACATATATATCCACTCAAACTCTCTTCTACTGTCTGTTCTTTTGTAGCTTTAGATCAGAGAACTTCAACCTCCTACCTCAGTAGCTGTTTCTGTCACTCAAATACATTGATGCATTATCTTCTGTTTTAATAATGAATTCCTTCATCGCAGGAGGAAGAGGAACATGCATCAGAGGTACTCTAGCATATCTTAGCTCGTTTCAGCATGTTGTGGTCGGTGGAGATCGGGGCATGTCATCAGTTGTGTTCCAGATCTTTCAGCTTGACTAGATCAGTGGTTTTCAATCAGAGGGCCTCGATACACTTACAATGGGCCCACAATATGGCATTAAAATATTTTAACATTTCAGAAAATGAGGTTTAAAATAAGCTAAAATTTAAAGACGGTTACATGACTAGTTACACAAGTAAGTATGGTGACACAATATAAATGTGGGGATTTTTTTAAGCGGTTAAAAAAGATAGCTATAATGTATGGTGAAAGAGCACTTCGTAGCACTTTGACCCCGACGCAGTAATATCATAACTCCTTAGCTGTGGAAGTGAGAGGGAAGTGCTCTTCTGTCTAACCATCTTTAAATAGGGAAAAGTGTTTGGTGGCTTCTAAATTCATCCCTGTTTGGATTCTAGGGAATGAATGGAGCTAAGCTAAATGCTAACAGTGGCGCTGCGAACTAGAGCGATTAAGTGCACGCACTGAGACGGGAGAAATATGTCTAAGTAGAGGGAAGAACACATGGAAAAACCTTATATACTGTACACTGGACAAAACAAATTGTGTTGAAAAAATTTCATGCAGAAATTGCTTGAAACCCTAAAATAAATCAATTATTATAATATAACATTTAATAACCTCATAATATTGTTTTTGAGTCAGGGAGGTTGAGAACCACTGGACTTGCATCTGAATCATTTTTGCTTTTATATGTATGTCACTAAGTTGCTTGATTAAAAAAAAAAAAAAAAAGTAGTCAAGCAATTTAAACTTACTGTCACAGTGTTTAAAGTTGCTTAAAATGTATTCAGTTTTCAGTTTTACAAGCAAAATGTCCCTATAATCTGACACGAGTCACTGGTCTATGTCACTTTTTCCCTCTCAGATTTCTTTTTTCTACCTTCAGATAGATCAGGGTTGTCAAACTCAATTCCTGGAGGGCCGGAGCCCTGCAGAGTTTAAATGCACCCCTAATTAAACGGACCTGATCCAAGTTCTTTCAAAACTGCGTATCATGTGTGCTGGAGCAGGGTTAGAGCTAAACTTTGCAGGGCTTGACACTCCTGAGATAGATATTTCTCCTAAATTGCTTGGAGAGAAAAAACACAAGTTAACTTACTTTTAACCTTTTAAGGGACACTTGTTAGCCAATCAGAAAACATAGATATGTCATTTTGCATGTACAAGTAGGGGGGTGGGTTTTATATATGTAGTGATTTAATCAACACTGGCAGAAAGCAACACGACAACTAACGCCACTTACAGCAGCTTTATCTTGATCAAACAAATACCACAAAAATAAGATACTTTTAAAAAAATTTATATTGAACACATGAAAATGTTTGCCATGATAGTAAGTCTTAATTGATAGTAAGTGTATGAATTAATGTTATTCAGTGTTCAGCAATATGGTCCTCACAGTCTCTGTGAATAACAGTATTCTATCAATATGAGTAACATACTGCTTTCCAGTTTACACAGAAAGACAGACAAAAATGACTGTTTCATTCTAAGGAAATAGTGGAGAGGTTGAAAATTTGTTATAAAAAACAAAAACAAGAAAACTGATGATGTGAGAATGTATTATATATTATATATATTTATCCTCAATCACAAGGTGGCAACAGTTATAGAGTATTTACAGTATTATTGGTATTTATTTATATTACTGTAAATATATATTTATACATTTACAGTAATGCCCTGACTATGAATTCCTAGCAGGCAAGCGAGCTGAACCATAAATAAATGCAAAGACATGCTGGTTGTGAAGTAATAAATATTAATTATGCAGAATTAATTGAACATGTACTTTTACCGTTTTGATTAATAGTCTTTGTGACGTATCAGTTAAATGAATTGCATGCAATATCATGACGATTAGAACATTTAAAAAATCTTGTAACCAGCAATTTGAAAAGTACAATGAGAACGTCTCATTACGCTGTGATCGAATTCCTGTTGACCAAGTTTAAAAGCTCTCACTTGTGAAATATTTTATTTGATTCATATTTCTGCCGCTGTCTGACGCAGGGTTTTATGGGTCAGTGAATAAATGGATCAGCATTTGAATGTCACGCATGATTTGTTGGTCCAGCATGAGTCTTTTTGCATTGAAGGTTCTGGGTTCTGCTAAAAAATAAAGTTTTTTTTTTTGTGTAATAACCAAAGGTTTACGCCAGTGAGTGTCACATTTGTGAGGATTTTGTTTTGTGATTTCATAAGTACAGTTAGATTCATCTGAGAGCTGCAGAGAATATATTGCGGCTGTCATTTTCAGACACTAATAACCAGTGGAACATCCACTCAGCAAAACATTAAACATTACAAACACTAAGGAAATAAAATGAAAATCTCTACAACTCAAGATGATTTTTACGTATTAGCTTTTTACACCCTGCCTCAAGCTATTTCATAAAGTGCTGAGGACAAAATTGGCCATGGTGGCGAGTCACGCTGTAAATGATTTAAAGTCTCCAAAACAGATGCATTCAAGATGCATGCTATTGTAAGAATATTACTAGAAACACATTTTAACACATTATTTTTGCTTTACATTTCAGCTTGAAGTGACACCCCATGAAAATCGCCCACGAATACCTTCACCTGGCCGAGCCAAACGAAACACCACTGCACTGGAGAATATGCACTCAGGACCCCAGCTTCAAGCCCCCTTGATTACTGTGCCTTTTGAGGTTGCAAAATGCCTTTTTACGCTAGAGTTACTTCATCTTAAGTGGCGAGTTTCAAGTGAATTTAAAGGGATGTTTTTTTTCTTACTGTACATATAGAAAATAGCTTATTCTACTACTTTTAAACTAATATTTTGTGTCTTTGTTCTATAGGATCCCAAATAGTGCCAAACCACTCAAATGTGCCAAACCAATACTCGCTTATACCTCTCTGTGTGTCTTATGTTGTGAAATACACTACCGGTCATGTTTTGGACACACTTGCCACACTGCTAAACATAGACTGAACTCATAGGAAGTTGTCCGTTATAAACTTTCAGATGGTTGGAGAAAAATCCCCTATGTTGTGTTGTTGAAAGACTGTGTGTTTGATCAAATTTGTCAAGCACCTAGCTAAGCTTAGCTAGTTAGCATCAAGTTAGCATAGATGCTTACTTGAGCTTGATATCCCCTTCTTTTCGAAAACTACAAACTACACCCTCTGACACAACAGCATAATAGATATTTCTGTTATTATCCTAAAATATGAAAAATAGTCATAATAAAACCTAAGTAGATGTGTCCAAAACTTTACTGGACTGTACTTCACTCATCTTGTACATGCATAAATACTTCAATTAGACTGCACAATATAGCCCCAGGATGTAGAAGTGTAGTTACAACCACAGTGAAATCAAAGTTAAAATTAGACAGAAACACTGTCACAATCAGAGTTACAATTCCCTTTTTGAGTCTATTGTGTCTGATTTCAGTCTGAAAATGTGACGTCAGTACCTGCTGGAAGCCATTCTCTGCACTCGGTTGGCCGTTCTAATGCACTTTGTACGCAGACAAAAATGAATGGTTGGAAATACCCTGATTTAGCAATAAAGAGTGAGTTTTACAGGCGCTGTCTGCTTCATTATGTTCTATTCTTGACACATTGTGTGTATTTAAAGAGCAGAAATGTTCTACCAGGGTGGTGCCAATTCAACAAACAGGATGTGTCCTTAAAAAGATTCCCTAGAGATGATGAATAGAAGACAAGGAGCGGGCCTCATGTGCGACTTAACAATAGCAGAACATTTCAGACATTATTTAAGACCATCACTGAAATAATCACCGCAGCCCGTGAGTCACTGGTGGATATCTGCAGTGGTCAGTTCAAGGCTAAAACGACTGTTTTGCTTTCAGTAATATTTAACTGACTGGTTTTGGCCACATCCCACAACGCCCGAGAAACTGCTACTATATTGACTGTGGGAACATGATTTCTGTTCAGCTTCTCTGGAATGCTGTATATCCCATCCTGGAATACTCGAGGTAAGAGTACAGCAGCAGGATTTGCCATTCAGACGCTTTTGTGATGTGTTTTGGTTATATACGATAATCGCTTTAATATGTGAGATAAATGTTGGGCCAAGTTTAAATGGTGACTCAACATTTTAAGGTCAAACTGTATTTTGTTCATATGTTATCATGAATTAGCTTATATTGTTACTGTATTAGCAGAGGATTCAGGTACTTTACCTAAACTCAAAAACAAGTCTTTTCTTATTAATGACACTATTTTCATGACCATCATGCACGTTCTTAACAGATTTGTCAAAATAGTTTTATTAATGTCCATGCTGAACAGAAAGTTAAAAACTGGTCCCCATTTCTAATTTTAGTTTATAAAATTATATTTGTTTTTGTTTTGTTTTTCTGCCTGAGGTCCAGCAGCAGTACAAATACATTTTTAAGTACAGATATTTTAGCACAAAGAAAAATTTAATTCACAAAATGGCAATAATTTGGAATTTTGAAAGCGTGAAACCTTTCTGAATTTCAGGTCAACTACCCTTGTTTCATACTGGCTCAAATTTTTCATAGTGTGCATGTGAATCATATGTAGTGCGTAATGTGTAACAAACATATGTCTTAAAGTTTCACGTTAGCCTTTTTTGTTTCTTTTAACACATGAATGTAATTCTATAAGACATATATAATTCAATCAAAATATACCCAATCCATACCCCTCTGGACTTTAATGTATCTTCTTTATGTGTGACTGCATCATTCTCATGTGATGTTGTAAACAGAGCTTCTACAATGTTCTATAATGCGGCACCTGCAAATATTTTCTGTACTGTGTCCTTGCTGTGCAGAACAATGGCCTGCTGTTTCTCTGGCAATATGCATGGCCACATCCTCCAGCTGTGTGTAATCCAAGGTGAGTGTGTCATCTGCTAAGTGCGACTTTGCTTCCAAGAAAAAAATGCTGTAGGATTATAGAGGAACGTACCTTAATACAGAATATCACTTGGCTTACATGAAGACTGGAGCAATGGCTGCTGACAATTCAGCCTTTTTAAATCACAGGAATAGATCACATTTAAAAACACATTACAATATAAAACAGAATTGAATTGTTTCTTGAAATATTTTTTTACTGTATTCTTGGTAACCATAAGAATCTTAAAATATTAACTTAATACAGAACACACCTAGAGCATAAAAAATAACATATCGCAGAAATCCCAAAAGTGTTTATCAAATAAGATGAAATGCCTCTTCTTATTTCTTTCAAACAAAAAGAATGTGTGTCGAGTCAGAAACTGAGCAACAAGTATGTTAAACATCACAGATTCCATTGTCTTTGGTGTATTCAGTCATGTCTCTCCTCTTCACAGCTGTAGCCTCTTTTATCCATCTAGAACCCAAGAACGCTACTGTGTTACGAGGCAATGAGGTCCACTTTAACTGCAGCACTGATGAATCCTGGGATGTCATGACGTGGCTGTTGGTTGGAAGGACAATCCTCACTATTTCGGTGGAACATGGTGTTCTGGGCAGAGATGAAAGTGTGTCCACAGTCAATCACTCCCTATCCTCGCTGTCAGTTTGGGAGTTAGTTCTGATGAATGTTTCCTTCAGCCCCACTGTACAGGAAGTCACATGTGAACTGCTGCCAACAAAACCCGGCAGATCGTCATCAGCCCTGTTTGTACAAGGTACAGTATGTGAGCTTTTGTGAAGCACACCTACTTAAATATTTGCTAATTAATTATTAGTTAATTTTTACATAATCTGAAGGTAAGTGAACTCATGTTGGCTTTTTTATTTATAAGCTGAAACTGGGCGGTTGATTTTTAGTTCCCAGCATGCTGTGCATTAGGCTGGATTAGGAGAATGTTGTATGTATTTTATGTGATTTGAGCAACTGAACAATTATGGATGGGTTGTGGGTGACTTCATAAATGAAGTATACATATGTTGTGCCACTTAATGACTAATAATAGCTAGTGTCATGACAAAAAGTTCATATTTGTTTGTTGCATGTTTGCTATAAAAACTACTTTAAATATGCAATGATAATATTAAAGAGTTCTTAATTTCATCTGTTTTCATAAGTAGTTAGTTGTGTAATGTATCGGCAAATGTTGGGTAGATAATCTTTCTCATATATTGGTTGTTTGGTGATATAAAGGCCAGTGCCTTCTGCATGCAGAAGAGCTGTCGGTTTTTATACGAGATGGCTGATTTAGGGGTAAGCATCGACTAAGGTGTTTTTCATGCAGGGGAATTAATTTGCTGCTGGCTGGAGTAAAGACTGCTGCTCTGGCAGTTTTGACAGAGCATATGACATTGTCGATGCCAGAGCAAGGGCTCTTGGGATGGGAATCGATTGGCAGCCATTAAAAATACCTACTGCTAAGCCACTCTACCGGGCGGTAAACATAGACAGAAAGCACAGCTCGACTCTAATCTTGGATTCAGTGGCCATCAGCGTCCATCTGGTCCACTCATTTTTCACTCTAGCCTGTCACTATTATGGGAACCAAAAGTGACAGTCATTTCGTTTTTTACTGCTATTGGAACAGACTCCTATTCTCAGTTCTTAAGTTCTTTAATGAAATTATCCAATATTTTAAGTGTGCACACAATTTGTACACACATAAAATACTTTTTTTATTTATTTCCATAAGATTTTTTCTATTTTTTTTGTTGCAAAGTTAAATGATATGGTAAGGAGGCAGGAAATAAACAGACTTTTAATCATTAAAAAAATAAAATAAAAATAGAACATTGTTGGTGGAACAACATTCCAATCAACCAATCAGATTTGAGGGATTTTTTTTCTGGAAATATCTGTTTTAGGCTTATGACCAGGGTTAGGTGCTTCTACACCCTTGTTAATCAGTCATTTCCCACTGGTTTTAGGAATACATTTTGGGTAGGGGTAGGCTTATTGGTAGTCTATATTTTTACACAGTAATGTTGATTCACACACATGAAATATAAGTTGTCCCAGGCCTGGTCGTCTCGTTGCATCCTTTTGTTGCTCCTCCATGAAGCTCATTATCACTCATGCCATTGGTCTCCCTCTGTTTCCATGGCTCTTGGCCCTGCTTGCCGCATACCCCTACAGCCAGGGAGAGGGTCAACATGGAGATCCTAGCACCTTGGGGGTAAGGACTTTGCAGGTGAGAGAAAGGAGAAAGAAGAGGAGAGATTGGGTCTCAGACACACTGACATTTGGTCCTCCATCAGCTACATTCGTAATGTGACGCGGTGATACAGGATATCACTTGGTGGATGGCTTCACTCCTCCACCCGGACAGCAACCTCCCATCACATTATAGTCTTTCCTGTCTGCAAAGTTCTCAGAACTCTGGC
This sequence comes from Enteromius treurensis, assembly GCA_032275025.1. Classification (NCBI taxonomy): domain Eukaryota; kingdom Metazoa; phylum Chordata; class Actinopteri; order Cypriniformes; family Cyprinidae; genus Enteromius; species Enteromius treurensis. The sequence goes on along the minus strand of JAUCMU010000027.1, from coordinate 3,420,787 downwards.
CATTTGGGAAAACATAGAATATCAAAATTAAGTGTGGGTGCCTAAATTCTCTCAATCTATCTAACACTGCTTGGGAGACAGAAACACTCTGTCAGTTTAAATCTTCTTGTCTATGACTCTTGTCTAAGATAATTTTTTTATCATTTTTCAATTTCAATTTAAAGAGCACACTTTAAGAACTGAATGCGACCGGCCCTTGAGCTTAATAGAATCAATGACGTTACCAAAGTCTCTACAATTAGCGTCTAAATACTCTCCTCCCCCACGCGACACAATTATCCAACCAATACTTATATCAGCTGCTCGTGCTCTATGTCTTTGACCCGGCAGTCGGTGCTGGGTGCATTATGGGTATTTTCCAAATTCTCCTGGTGGATTTTTGGGCCCTATTCCTTTCCTGAGACCTTAATCCCTCGGGGGAATGAGGACCCATAGATGTATAGGCTAGTTCAATCACCTTCTCCCAATGGGACAGACACTGCGAGGAGATCAGCTTACTCTTGCATTAAGTGGCCCATGAAATTAATAACTGATCATTCTTACTGAATGATTGTGTCCTGTTTATATAGTAGCGCAATGCTCACACAGGACATAAATTGTGCAATCTCTTTACCTCGGAGGAAGGCAACACCAAAGCAAAGCAGTTATAAGCAGAATCTCAAACTTTGGGAATGAAAGCCGGGTTTGGCAGCAGCGTAACCTTGTTGTCACCTGGACATAAATTCAAACATGCTTGATGGACTGGCAAGGCATAAAACTCACCCACTTGAAATCCTTCCAAGAATGGGAAAAACTGCTTCAGTGCCAAGAAAACTTCCATCAATTCCAACATGTTAATGTGAAGTTAGTGAAGCTGGAGTGTACAACGACTGTTTACCGATCTGCCCTGAAAACCATCCCATCAGGGATGCATTCATTGTCACCATGTTTCTCAGAGATATACCCCAAGCAGAACCCCTGTCTGGAATACACAGGGGTTTTTGCTCTGATGAAGAGCCACCATGTACTGCAAGGACACAGAAGCCTCACAGCTACTCAAAGAAGCCCAGTGGAACCACAGACATTGGTTCACGTGAAGGGCTAGGGGTGTCTCAATTCTCTTTTTATTGGAGGGGTAGGGGTAAGGGG
>JAUCMU010000027.1:3342269-3372395 GCA_032275025.1 Enteromius treurensis | reverse complement strand
AAGTAATTAACAAGATTTTAAAATCTATACGATGTTTGATAGGGAGCCAGTGCAGTGTTGACAGAACCGGGCTAATAAGCATTCTAAAGTATTCCCTGAAGTGTCCCACCAAACAAAAATGTTCTGCACTGTGCTCACTGAGGGAAGAAAGAGTCTGGTAAGCATTTTAAACATGTGTGCCTGTGTATGAAAAAAAAAAAGCTGAAGAAGAAGGTAAAAATTTAAAAGGGTTGAAGTAATGAACACAGTCCCCGGTGATTTAGCTGCACGCTCCTATAAAAAGGCCACCAACAAATTGGCCCATACATCTTAAATCAGACTTAAAAGACTTGAGGGTTTTTGTGTTGTTGGTTTTCTTCCTGATGAAGTAATGCTCTTGAGGTCCCTGCAGCCCTGGGGAGAGCTGGGTACAGAGCTTATTGGACAAGGTGTACGAGCTGCATCTCTAAGGACGCTGCTGATTTCACTGAAGCTTGAATCTTCATGGAATTGCATGGTCTTATTACACATCATGCTTTAGACACGGAAACATAAATATAGTGCACCAACTCTTTGACTTTAATATCGGGCATCATATATTGCATACAGAATTCAAAAGCTACTGCTAAATCCAAATAAACATTAAATGACCCCAAAAGGTATTTGGCTTAGGGATGCACCGTATAGGACTTTTGCTGGTATCTGATATACTGCGATTTTTCAACTCATTTGCCCGATACCGATACCGATATATTTCCTTTGTTTTTTTATAAGAATTTATTTGTCAGAATTAAATAAACAACAATGAAGGTTTTTGACAGTACTTGGATGCTTTAAAAATAATTACAAATAAACTATATATGAAACCGCTACATTGAATGCCGTGCTAACATTTTATGTTAAGGTTTAACGTTTGTAGATGTAAGCACACCATACTATGTAAGCTGAAAATCTTTTAGAGCTTAAAAATTAAACCATATTATAGTAAGTGTCATCTTTGTATTTTTTTTTCATGTAAGCTATAGCTTCTGACCTTTAAATCAAAACATCCTCATTATTTTATGACCTTCAATTACTGCTTCATTTAATCAGAAACACAGCCTAAATATTATTGGTGAAGGACATGCTGTATGCTGTTTACTCTCTGTGCTTTCACAGATCAAATGCAGCGATCCAAAACTGTTAGTCAATCTAATCATTTTACAGACAAAACTTATGAATTCCTTTTTATCTGCGAGACATATCGGCATAATTTTTGAGATCGGGCCATGCCGATATTGAAATTGAAAGCCCATATTGGCCGATACCATATCAGTCTGATAATATCGTGCATCCCTAATTTGGATACTATTTTCTTTTTCTTCTGAAAATGTATTTACTCCATCCAAGATGTAGTTTGTTGCATCATCAGAAAGGATTTGGAGACATTTAGCATTACGCCAATTGCTCACCAATGGATCCTCTGCAATGAAAGGGTGCTCTTCGAACAAGAGTCCAAAAAGCTGATAAAAACCTCATAACAATTTTTGGGGTGAACAATTCCTCTAGACCCAAGCACCATAGAAATGTTCAGTTACACTTTATAAGCTGTTCTTGTTACAGTGTAATTATACATTAAAGTACTGAGTAATATCCACATGTACTTACTATAGGGTTAGGATTAAGGTTTACCTGCATGTAATTACAAATCAAGCAAGCTAAGCATTTGCAAGAATTAATTTCTCAGCAACCAATGCAATACAACGAACACTCCTGGAACGTTGCTTTCCCAGCACTGAATATTCTGCAGTGCAAGAGCTTGTAACATTTCTAGGAGGATGGGAAGAAAATACTATTGAAGCTATTGATGTGCTTCCACCCACTCATGTGCAGGAGCAAGGACGTTCATACACAAAACTACAGATTCATATGCATGCAAATGCATCTATTCATCCTGTTGCCTTTGTGAAGAAAGCCATGCAGGGAAGCTATGAAGACATATCCAGCCAGTGACAGCATGTAATGCTGGTCTAAAAAGAAAATGCATGTATTAAGAAAGAGGGCATGTTAATACCTAAAGGAATAGAATATATTATACAAAATAAATGAGTTTCTTAGGAATCATTAAACTGGGGAATTACATGTGATGTCTTATGCACAGACCAACGAGTTTGTTGTCTCTGAGGCATTGAACTTGAAGTTGCTCATGGGGCTTCTTGAAGTTATTTCTGGTCAGTATGTATCACTCAAAATATAATGTAAATAATAATAATAATAAAAGTAATTACCATACTATAGAAGAAGGTTTCTTACTCCATTGATCTCATTGATGTGTGTAAATGAAGATAGGAAACGGTGAGAAAACCTCTCATGTAATGACTGAAACATGAGGCCTGCTCTCTCTAGAGGTATATTTAAAGGATCTTTCCTTTCTTGCTGTGCTTAACGTCTATGTCAAGGCTTTCCCCCTCCCTTGCTTAAATTGCTATTGACTTTTACAGCAGTCTAATGTGTTTTTTCATCTCAGAAGTATTCACCATTGAGCATTGATTTCTTACCAAAACAACACATAACCTTCACATCTTGTACTTTCATGAATATCACTTGAAACATTTTTACAATAGTGCTGTACAAAAAAAATATGTGCTGTTTTATTTTTGCCTTCACTTTATATGAGGTTCACAGTTTTCAATCTTGTGTCTTTTATTAATCGTGATTCTAAAACCCTATTTTATGTTTACTTTATTTATTTAAATTAAAATAAATGTATTATTGAAATAATTTAGTAATAAAATAAAGGATGTAGTAAAAAACCATTGCCAGCAAATAATAGTTAGTAGTCCGGATAAATTTCCCATAAATTAGTTTTTTTATTACGATAGCAAGGCTGGATTTATTAGCTGGATGTAGTCAACACAACAATCTATATAGATTATTTTGGTTCAAAACACTTTCTCACTTTCTGAGAGTCATGAAAAATCTCAGAAGGAGATAATTGTGCAAAATTATTTTATTTTATAACAGTATTTTATGACCTCAAAAAACTTTTGCTATAGTGCATGATTTGTGAACTAATATCTTTTTGATGTTTGCATTACTGGCTTTTCTGACATTGTAAACTTGCTCAGTTGCTCACCTGGTACAGCATTGCACTTTATGCACTTCAAGAACCAACCGTAACATCATAAAACTGTTCCAGATTGAGGTTAATCTGTTCCAGAGCAAACTAAACACGCTTTTAATGCCAGCCGCTAGTGTGTGACTTTTCAAGTGTCATGAAATGTACAAGAAATAATGATAATTAGTGAGTATAAAATTTAAAAACATATAAAATAAGCACGTGCTATAAGAACTCCTGCCTCAATATTCATTGTGTTTTTGGCAGGAGGAGGAATTTGGTATGAATTATGAGCGCAGCTGGAAACAAGAACTGGACTGGAAATGTATGACAGTGAATTTTGTACACCATGTGCATTTAGCTTGCAGGACGTTTTAGACCAGACGTGCTTTTGTTCCAAAAGTGCAACAGAATTTAATGCTAATATTACATTAGTCATAAGTAACGACCACACAAAGACTTAAACTATTACCCTACATAGCAAAAGTGGTTTGCAGAATGCATGGATGGATTAAAAACTCTAGCTTTACGCCCGTTAGTAGGTAGCTAACTTTTAAGCCTCATTTATAAAATGTGCGTACGCTCAGTTTTGATCGCAGAGTGTGTGTACGCTTAAATCCACGACAGCGCTCGTATTTATAAAAACTTTGACGTGGAATAGTGCATAGTGTCACGTCAGGGTCTGAGCAGACATATGCACTATTTATTGATGGAGTATTAACGTTTTTTGAAAATATAAGCTGTTCTTGCTGCTCTAAAATAATGATGACTGGTGAAATTTGATATGTTTATGACATTAATTAGGACTCGTTGACAAGCAGAGAGCTGAAACCTTTAATTTGCCTGCAAGTTCAAGATCATTTGCGATTCATAGCTTTCACATCTGAAAGAGACGCGAACGCACATTTTCCTTTCGTACGTTCATTCTACGAATTCGGAGAAAAAAAATCTAAATTTAGGATCGTTTCTGCGCACCATTTTATAAATGAGGCCTCTGGTGTTTAATTCAAATATTTAAAAACAATTAAATAAATAAATTTGTCCCTGGACCACAAAACCAGTGATAACGGTCATTTCTGAGATTCTTGAGATTTATATATCATCTGAATAAATAAGCTTTCCATTGTTAGGATATGACAAGATTTCGCTGAGATACAACTATTTAAAGAAACCATCGTAAATTTGACTCTACGTCATCTCTCAAATATGCATATGTTTTTTATCCATAGGATGAACTTGTGAAAATATATGAATCATAAATGATCGTGAGCTTGCTAATCAAAAATTAGGTGTTGATATTAAAAAATACGTTGATATATTAGAAAATGTAACATTTCTTAATGGAACAAGATATTTACTTAATATTCTAATGATTTTTGGCATAAAAGAAAAAAAAAAACATAACAATAATTTTCACCCATACAATGTATTTTTGGCTATTGCTACAGTACAAATATACATATGCTGTTTTTGTGGTACAGGGTCACAAATGCTATATGTTTCTGTTGGTTACTTTTTAAAGGAAAAGTTCACCCTAAAATGATTATTCTGTCATCATTGAATCACCCTCGAGTAAACCTGCATGAATTTCTTTGGTCTGCTGAACACAAAGGAAGCTATTTTGAAAAATGTCTGTAACCATGCTGTATTGGTCACCATTGACTTGGGTGGTAGGAAAGAAAAATCCATTGGGAGTCAGTGGTGACCCAAAACAGCCTGGTTGCAAAATATCTTCCTTTGTGTTCAGCAGAATAAAGAAATTCATCAAGATTTGGAACAACTTGAGGGTGAGTAAATGATAAATTTTTTAATTTAGGGTGAACTTTTCTTTCAAACATGCCATTAAAACTTAAGTTGAGCCACCAGACTTTCGGTCTTTCTCCCTTCAAGGCAATAGGAGCTGTACATGCATGCTTAGAAAGTAGCTGTCCTGGATCATTATCGCCATGGCCGCCAAGTGAACCGACAGGCTACGCGATACTGTGCTCTCATCTAAGTTCTCAACATGAATGCACCACTGCTCGTGTTCTGTATGGTGTAATAATGTTCACTTTGCCCTTTGATGTGTGAAATTTGTCTTGTCGAGTCACATAATTGTCACCCAGTCGAAATCTAAAATATATTTAGAACTGACATTATGTCACTGGGAAAGTGTTGGTCTCATGTATAGTAACTTATTTTTTTGTGCCCAGATGAGTCTAAGAAAGACATCCCCGAGGACTTTGACATTGACATGGACGCCCCTGAAACCGAGAAGGCAGCCGTCGCCATTCAGTCGCAGTTCAGGAAGTTCCAGAAGAAGAAGACTGATGAAAAGTCGTAGTTGCCAGCGGACTCTGTCCGTACGGCCCCATCAGGACAGCATGGTTCGATGTTGCATGTAATAGAATCCATTCTGTATGGACTCAAGGGAGGGCGAGGGGAAATCAAGGTCGTAATCTGTCAGTCAATCTGCTGTAACTGTGAATTCTGTAGTTTATATTGATTTTATTTTCCATTCTAGCTGAGAATATCTGTTCTACTACTGGTGCATGATTTTCTATTTTTACCTCAAAGAGCTGGATTTATTTGTGAAAGCACAATATGTTTTCATTGTGAGCTGCTTACGAAATTGATTTCAGTCAGGCACCGTGAGCATCACGTGTATGTAAATATAGAGCAGAACTTTATTTTTGTTTCACGCCATTAGTCCTCAGCTCATATAATGCTTTAGCATCCTTTCTCATCCCAGTGGACGTCTAAAAATAGCTTGTCTTTTGAAACCCATGTTGTTGAATAATTCCCAGCTTATCTTCCCAAATCCCTTGGTTGTGCTCGGTTCTCTTTACTGAACTTGAGACTGGAGAGCGAGTGTTTGATTGGCTAGTTCGCTGTGACATATCGTAACATTTCTGTTCATTTTTCTTCCTTTGCAAAGGATCATGGCACAATCATCGGTCAAATCAAACACTCACTGATTTCTATCTCACCTCACCTCAACTCATATCTCAACTCGGTCTGATTGAAACAAGAAACTATTAATAAACATCCTTGAGTCTCTGGAACTAAATACTGCATTGTCTTTTAATTAAAATTCAATCTTAAAAAAGCATCCTGTTTTTGAATAAATGAAATAATAGCCTATGACAAATAATCAACATGATGTTTAACATAAAAGACACATGAACATTTCATTTCAGTGTTACCTTATAAAAGGGATAGTTCAACCAAAATAACAATGTGACATTTGACATTTTTCAAAATTGTTTTTCAATTAAAGAAAATAATGCATGTTTGGAACAACACAAAGGTAAGTAAATGATGCAAAATTGTGTTTTTTTTTTTTTTTTGGGGGTGAGCTATCCATTCTAGTGTGTTGTATTTCTTAAAAAAAATAGTGGATTATTCTCAGGTAACTGTACCATCTCTGTGACAAGGTATTAATATACTCAACATGCTATGGATGTTAGTCACATTATTTGATAGATACAAGTTTTTGATGGGTTATAAGCAATATAAGAGCTCTTGTCACTGTTACTGTGCTGCATAGATTTAAATCAGTTGTAATCACTTATTGAGAAAAAAAAAAAATAAATAAATAAATAAATTGTATATATATATATTAGTGCTATCAAGTGATTAATTGCTATTAATTGCATCAAAATTAATATGTTTACACATTAAATATGTTTACACATTATATATATAATCGTGTGTATTTATATATACATAATTAACACAGTACACATTCAAATATTTTTTATAAAAAAAAAAGCACTTTAATTTTGTATGCTGTTAATCACGGTTCATCGTTTGACAGCACTTATATATATTTTTATATACATATATGAATTAAGCATGATATTTTTAAGTAGAAAGTGCTCTCTTGGAAAATTCAGTTTCTTCAATGCATCTTTAAATGTCTCTACACCAACATCTTGTGATTTTTTTCTTCTTCTATTAATTAATTCAGGTTTTCTGTCCATACTGTATACACACATCCTCATCCTTTATCTAATCCCAATTAATTTCTGGCAATTTCTATTAGACCTGTTTAAAACATCTCAGTCTTACAATTTGCATATTTTTTTACTGATATTAAGAGTCAAAACAGCTGATGGTGCAAACTCTGGACCATCAGCAATTGTGTGAAGCACTTTCAGAAAGAACAGAGCACCTACCCTTCAGATCTGGTGAAGGTCACACACCGAGCCATATATTATTTACACTGAAAGCTCTTGTGTATTTGAGCCCAGATCTGTACACACACACACACACACCTCTGTATTGTTATCCATGAAGAAACACCCTCAGAATGATTTAAAGGCCCAGCAAAAGGAAATAATGCCATCTGTGGAGCTAACACGAAAAAAAGAGCCATATAAAAAACCACTGAACAAAAATGACCCAGGGCAATATCATTGTATGTTCTTCCCTGCACAAGTGTGTCTCGCAAGAGTTAATGCTAATGTGGATGTGTCAAGGCTCTTAATCGAACAAAATGCCTGTCTTGCTTGTACTGGAGTAGATTGCTGCTGCTACTACTATATGATCCATCCAGATGTGATAACACCTAAAATATCATCTCACTCCCGCTCTCACAAGCAGACCAGTGTAAGCCTACATGACCCAAAAATGCGTCACACGTTTCTGATACAGTCATGAAAACCATTTTTGCTTTAGTTTTTTGAATGAATCATACAAACTGTCAATCAATCAATGAACATGTGAAAGTCAGTAATTTGTTTAGATTGGTCAGCCTGAACCTGAAAACACTGCTCCTGCCACGGTCCTATTAACAGGCAGACAAGTCAAATGTTTATCATTAGTGCAGTAACTGATGATATGATGCTATCAGCAGCTGTTAGGAGAGAAGCCACTTCCTTTGAGCGAGCTGGTGTTGGATTACGTTTCTATAGTGACACAATCATGACTAGTCAACTGTTAACAACTGTTTGTGGCCTTTTGCTGGAAATTTCATTTGTCCTCAAGATAATCGTGACCAAACTCATAAGATTACACTACAATAACAAACTTGTCCTATATTTATGAATTTGTAAAGTCATTATACCATGAGAAAATCTTCAAAAGTGTAATACAGTGGCTATCATGAAGTGACAAATGTCTTTTTTACCATTCAAGAAATGGTTTTGATATTAAAAATGGCTTTCTTTTTGAAAACTAGTCTAGACTCCCTTCTCAGTGCGCTATTGTCATTAAAGAGAAAAACAAACTGGATCAAACCAGCACAAAAAGAGAGAAGTGGATAGCCCAGGTGCACAACAACAAGAGGAGTACATCGGAAGCGTTCATTCGAGAAACAGATGCTTCTGGTGCTCAGCTGCGTCTTGGTTGTGTCAAGGCAAGACTCTAGAAAGCATCACGTCTGTAAGTGTCACTACTGCACATGGAGGATTCTTTGATGAGCAGAACGTTTGAAGAACAACATTTATTTGAAATAGAAATAGTACTTTGTAACATTATACATCTTATATTATTGTCTCATTACTGTATATTTTCAAGTCAGCCCAGTGGGCAAGTGATGGTGAAAAGACATCAAATTGACATCAAAACCGAGTTCAAAAAACAGGTCAAATATGTAAATTAAAACTGACGTCAAAAATGTGATGTGACATTGATTAGATGTTAAATGAATCAAACATATTGGCTTACATACACATGAAACCAATTTCAGTGTGGGATTAACTTCCTATTTTCACTTCCAGTTAGCACTGGAAGAAATTGCCGTCCAAACTATATTTAAAAGGATGTTACAGCTTCTTGACCAAAGTCTTGACTAATATATTAGTCTCACGACCAATTCGTGGCAAATTTGCGTTAATTTATGTGACCTCACTCATACAATTTTCTACGATTTGTCTAAAACCCCACTGATGGGTAGCTTTAGGGCCGGGGTTAGGTGAAGGGCTTTCCAACCGTCTCACGACTAATTTGTACGTATTCGTACGAGGGGGGAAATTCATACAAATACGTATGAACTCACTCATTTGATTTTGTACGATTTATCTAAATCCCAGTGACGGGTAGGTCGTTCGTAAAAATTCATACGAATTGGCATCTCGTAAAATACGTACGATTTAGCAAACATCGTATGAATTCATAAGAGTACGAATTGCCATGAGATCACGCTCCAAATGGATATCGAGAGGCCCACTAATACAGTATATGGACAAACCCAGCAATTTTGATCTATTGGTTGGATTAATATGCAGAAGGTTGGGTTAAACATTTAACCCAAGCATTTTTAGCGTGTGTGCCCAATCTATGGCCAGAACATTTTGTTTGGTGGAGTTGCCATACTCATGGTTGACTAGGATTTTAAAAACCACTCTATCTAACCTTTAAAAGAGTTAGCGACTCCAGAAATTCAAAACAACTGCATTTAGTAAGTGTATTCTCATCAGCGTTTGAATGATAGATTGAGTCATATGTCTGACGATACAGATTTCTGACAAAATTCAAGGAGGTTGTACAAAAATACACATAAATATTTTCGTTTTTATTATATGTTAGTGTTCTTAGGTGTCATTTTGTATCATCCATGCATAAGACTCTAACTCTTTAAATTATTCTGGAGTGGGACCATTGTTAGACACAGGTTAATCGAATGAAGAAAAAAGTAAAGAAAACGCAACCGCTTCAGTTACTTTAGTGAATTCATTGCAGTTCTTGTTGAGTTGAGTTGGAGGTGTCCAGATGAATATGAGGCATAGAGTATTATTAAACAGATATAGTTTCTACTGATTTGCTTTGTGTGAGTGCATCATCGTGCTGGTTTTCAGCTGACCGAAGAGACATCCACACAAACAGAAGAGCTCCTCCTACAATCAGTATTCATAAACATTTCAGTAGTGCCATCTGTTGGTAATGATCATGGATGGGCGTCTGAGTCTGTAACATGGTCACAAAACATCCCCTTGACTTCCTGTCCCGGGCCCTGTAGATTTTTGTGCATTATGCCATTAGCTAATTCTGATACGGTGACGCACCAGCATGTTTTACTTTTTGACATGATTTATCTTGTTGGTCTTTGCATGTTTAAGGCAAGCATCTAGGCAGACTTATGAACGGCAAAAAAGTGGAGCATTGGATATCAGAACACTTCTGTGCACCGTGAATGTGCCTGTCATCATTAAACATGTTCATCAATTATAGTTTAGAGACCGCGTCATTAGTTTGTCTCTTTATTGTCAATCATCTTCGGGTTTATTTTTCATTATGCATTACTGAATACATTCATATCTGTTAGTACTTCAAGATGTCCAAGAATTACGAAATTATTAGTAAATCCAGTGTCATATTGCTCAATTAAAATATCTTCTCTTTGTTGCGTGTCTTACACAAAACAGGCCACACCATCTACAAACAGGTGAATCAGATCCCATTCATTCAAGGAGCTGCTGGAGAAAACTTCTCTTTGTGTCACACATGCTCTGCAGCTCATCCGATGAAACTACCGTTACGCAGTCACAAAAGGTTTCAGGAGTGGGAAAAAAAGACAAGAGAACCCAACTGTTTTAATTTTCTAATCAAACCAGATGTGTGCAAACATGACTAAGGACTTTATTTACCAAATCTTTTTTTTTTTTCTCCCTGTATTATCCACAAATAAAAGTGATCTCTCCATGTGTATGTATATATTTATATATATAGATATATATAGATATATATTTATACGTATATTATAACATATATTATAACATATGATGTCATAACATGTGTTATAACATTATAAAATCCCTTAGTGGGATGAAAATCTCTTTTTTTTTTTCAGGTCCCCATGCAGTCCTTAGAAAGCACAACATTCTGAGACGACTGGAAAATGTGGACTCGTCCTTCCTCCACGTCTTCTGTGACAAACAGCTTCGGGAAAAATGCCGATCACACCTCATAGTTTCATCAAAACAACAGAGTCATGGATAGAGAAAGAAACATCTTCCTGCAGAGCTGACTTCACACCCCGCCATTTTTTAAACCATTTTTTGATAATTTTTCTCTATTTTTATATAATAATAATAATAATGACTATAGAATTATCCTTGATATAAATTCAAAAGTAGTTCCTCTGTCAATTTAAATAAATAATTTTGGCAATCTTCATAACGGTGGTATTTAAAATAAACGAATGATTACGTAAAAAATCCAACTTAGTCAAGAAAAGAGGGCAAGAAGAAGAGGTGAGCCAAAGAAAGAAAGAAAGAAAGTGTAAAAAAACATTAGAGAGAGAGAGAGAGCGAGAGAGAGAGAGATAGACAGACAGATAGAAAGAAAGAAAGAAAGAAAGAAAGACAGATGCAAAGAAAACTATCCACTTCTTTAGGAATTCAGAATGTATGTACAGGACTCATCTCTGAATCAGAAAAGCGCTCGTCTTTTTGCAGCAGGTCCTCACGTGTTTGTGTGTGCGTGACAGTGCAACGTGGTCCGCAGCTGTAGTCCTGTGTTATACAAGTGTGTAGGACTTTGCGTAGGGGTTGTTGCTTTGTTTCAGGTGTCCTCTGGAGTCTAGCAGCGATTCCTGGGAGCTGCTGAGTTTGGCGGCCTGGGCCAGGTCGCCCGGCTCGCGCTGTGGCAGTGTGGAAGCAGTTCCCGGCTGCCACTGCTGTACTGCCTCTCTGCTGGGGGGCCCGGAGGAAGAGAGGGCTGACGAGGGGGTCTCGGAGGGGGTGGGAGCCAGCAAGGCTGGCCGCTTCGTAATTCGGCTCTTCTGCGGCTCCATACAAGTTTGTCCTGTGGCCTCTCGACCTGAAGGGGCTGCTCCCCGGTTCAAAAGGAAGTCCATGCGTAGGTAAGGGGGAAGATGGACCAGTTCACCTGCTACAAAACAGACAGGGTCATGTAAGTCACCAGTCACCAGAAAATGGATGGAGGATCTAGTCTTTAAAAGAGAAGGACAAAAACTGGAAGCGTAAAAAGCGTAAATAGCACATATTCTAAGCGATATATACTATGTTACAATACCAAGATTTTATGCTATACTACTTATAGCAAATAGTGGCAATTATGATGGCATTAGGATGCCATTTTTTGGGACAATAAAACCCTCTCTACGCCGACCCTAACTTACCGATACTTTATTTGACAACTTTTTGAAAATAAATGCCTTTTCGATGTTATATGAGATTTGAAAAACAAAAGGCAGGTTCGAACTTGGTTCAGTCACGTCAGAAAACACACAAAGACCATCTACACCACTTAAAGTGATGTTTAACAAGCCTCTTTTTGTAACGTTGACTGTAGCCCAATCACGTGTTGGAGGGAGGAGTTAGCCTCGACCAACAAGGAGGGCTGTTTACACGAAAAAAAAAGTCATGATAATTTACTCACCCCCCATGTTATCCGAGGATTTCATGTTTTTTGCTTTAGTGAATGAGGGATAAAAAAATCCAGAAAGTTTTCCTCAAAAAAGACTTGGTACGTAAATTATCAAAAAAATGTTTATTTTGGAAGCAATGTAATGCTTTAATACGGTATGAGCAATGCCTTTAACGCCTTAGTTCTAGCGGCTAGCGAAAGCATTATATCTTTTAGCATGAAATAAACGGGAATTAACATAAAAAGGTAGGCTGTTTCATAAGAGAGCCTGTAATGCTACAAATTGAAATGTCTCATGTCATTTTTCTCATTCGTGTAGCTATACATTTACCTCAGAATAACCATTGGGGATCCATAAGCTCATCAGTTAGCTAGATATATAAATATGAAGAGGAGCATTTTGCTATATTTATTCTATGTATTGCCTATTAATGACTAAACAAAAGTTACTTGTATAAAATTTAAGGCGGATCTGATCTCAGTGTGCACAGCCAACCTGATCTCATGGCAATTCGTACATAGTTTACGAGGTGGCTAATTCATACGAATTTGTACGACCTCACTCGTACGAATTCATGCGATTTCTTCTAAATCGTACGTATTTTACAAGATGCCAATTCGTATGAATATGTACGAATGACCTAAACTGAACCCCGCCCCTAAACCTACCCATCACGTGGTTTTAGAGAAATCGTACGAAATTAGTATGAATTGGCACAAATTTGGCACCTCGTACAGATATGTACAAATTGGTCGTGAGACTGTGTTGGCACAGCAGTTAACGGAGAAGCCGCTTTTCGCTCCTAAAGCGTCACCTCGTGACAGAGCGTGAATTTGCATTTCCAGTGTTAATCTAATGTTCATATTATTTGCGATTAACGACCCGTGTTTTTATGTAGCAAACATATTTGTTAATGTGAAAGAAGTTAATGTGCCTTTTAAAAATCTAAACAATTAAGTTTGCAGTATTTATGTTTTAAATGAATATAATAATATGTTTGACTTGTCACTTTTCATTAAAATAGTTTGAAAGTTGAAATGCCATTTTATACGATTTTTTTGTGTGTCAAACCAGTAAATAAAGTCATTTTATGGCTTAAAATAAAGTTACTATAGACATTGTCCGACCCCACTCATACAGTGTTCATTTTACCTGTGCAGCTCTTTAAAAGGTCCATAAAATAAAATCTACCAAATAAAATTCTTTCATTGATATTTGTGTATTGAAAATGCTTTGGATTGACATTTAGACATACAGTATTCGATCGTCTGTATTAAAAAATAATTTGTGTAATATTAATAATATTGTGCATTACAATATATCCTTCTATATAAGGTTCAGAATTTACTTATAATACAAAATACAATTTGGACCTAAAACTGAAAATGTCTACTCTATTGAAGAAAATGTTTACATTGCAATTGGTAACCAAACGGCCACTTTATTAAACATAGACTGTTTTCTTTTCTAAAGCTAATTATGAATGTATCCATTTGAAAATCGACTGCTGTGAACGTTTCATTAACCGATTCAGCTGATAGTTCATGAGCTCTGTGCTAAAACCTGAGATGCCTCTCTGCCTATACTCTGGTTGTGCATGCACACAAACTGTTGTAATAGACTAATCATCTAGTTGTCTAAACAGCGACCTGGATTTTAAATAAAGATAAAGATATACCTCATATATACAAGAAAACATTGCTTGATCAGACAAGAATGAATTGAACCTGACTTTGTCTCTCAAAGTATCTGTGTGACTATATAAAACTCTTTAAAAGTTCACATCACACTCAACAGCTCCATTGTGAAAGTAAACTGCAGTTTTGTAATGACAGATGATACCTCGCCAGCATAGGATGCAGATCGGCCCTATTTGCCCTGGTGCTCTCACTAACCAAAGGCTTCCTGTCTGGGGCGTAACGCCTAGATAGCATTCACAATGAGACAGTAACATTAAACTCTAACCAGTAACTCAAGAACCGTCTGGGGCCGAAACCAGCCCTGGGTGGCCCAGACACAGAACACATTAAGCTCATTGATGTGAAAAGAACATGGCAGTGTGTTTGGACAAGAGCTTTCAAGCCTGTACCCATCAACACAGGAATTGATAGCACACTGTGACAGCCGACTGGTGAACAGGTAAACTGAGGACCGTGTGGAAAACACATAAGGACACTACCAGTCAAAATGTTGGATTTTTTGCATTTTAATGACGATATGATAGCTAGACAGGAAGCAAAGTGGGACAGCGAGATTGGGAAGGGATCAGGAAAGGTTCGCAAGCCAATAATCAAACTAGGCCACTGGAAAATTCTGCATGTGATTTGTTATTGATGTGCACATTAACTCAGACATAGCCAGCTCCTTTCAGAATAAACGCCTGCTTTAAGACATGCTTTTTAAAAAGCCTTAATAACGGTGTAAACACCAGTAATTTGACGAGTGCAAACGTTAGTAAAACACGTTGCCCGAACTATTTTCAAATCTCCCATCATTTTCGTGACTGAAAGGGAAAGTGCTTCAAATGCATTTTCAGTAATGTCAGGCACAAACATAACTGTGTCCGTGCCTTTTCAGAGCTTCTTCTTCACTGCACGCCTTTCGTAAAACCTGACAGTACTATTTTAACACCAAAAGATGGTTTGCGCTGGCGACACATTTTATGTAATCTATTTAAATTGTAAAACCTTATTTTAAATTGTAATAATGTTTTGAACACACTATGCACGCTGTGCTGTGTCAGCTGCGCCACAGGGATACACTGTTTTCGTTTAAATCAAAGCGTAAACACACATAGAAAACGTAACGCAGCTGACAAAAGAGCATACATTGTTTGCATAGAGGAGATTAATTATTCAACAACAAGTCGTTATTTGTATTATCTTTGCGTACAAAAAGTATTCTCATCGCTTCATAAAATTCAGACTGAACCACTGATGGCAGATGGAGTATTCTGATGATGTCTTTCATACTTTTCTGGACCTTGACAATGATACTGCCATTTAACTTGGCAGTCAATGGGACAGTCACAAGACTCCCGGTTTTTTATCCAAAATATCTTAAATTGTGTTCCAAGGGAGAAGTGATTAATGACAAAACTGTAATTTTAGGGTGGAGTATCCCTTTAAGTAATAATTCCGAACTTTTAACCAGAAGTGTATATAAACTTTTACATAATCTGCAATAGTCTAAAGATGCCTAGTTATTACTGGGCATCATTTTGATACAGCAGTGTGAGGATGAGAATTCAGTTTGAACTGGAGACTATTTGTCTATATTTGTAGCCAGGTCTTACCGGGTCTGTGTGCTTTGGGCACGGCCATGTTCATGACCCGGCTGGCGTCTTGTGGTTTTGGAGGGGAAGCGGTGAATCTGCAGATGCCTGACTCTGACGGCGTGCTGGACGTCAGGCTGTCTGTGTAGTCATTGGTGCCAGCCGTCATCTGTTCGGAGGATGTGTCTGAGATGAAACATTCTGTGATCGTGAACTTGGCGTGTCGCAGCTGTTCCTCCATCTTGGCATGTTCATAAGCACGGGCTAACTCCTCATATGTGGAGGAGGCACTTTCTGTAGACACCATACTGCTGCGAGCACGGTCTGTGAGAGAGAATGCACATAGTATTATATTTTATAAAGCTGTTGGTCCACTTGGGTTACATGGGATGTTACTGCAGTGTCATGTTGTCACATTTTCTTTTAATTGTGATTTTTGGTGATACAACTAATTATCAACTGATAATGTCAGTTAAGGTTTCATGCACCAAAAATTTTGTTTTTCGTGACTGGACAAATATTTTTCTAAGGAAATGCTCTCTGATAATCTCTTTGCTTGTCAAATGAGCAACACAGTTTAATTACATATTTCAGAGTTTTATTTTGGGTACACATGTAGTTGGTGCACAAATTTTTATTAAAAATCAGTCACACTAAACACTAAAAGGCACATTGGAAATATGTGCTTCTAAATACATTTCTGCAAAACAGAAAAAAATGTACCTATATATACGAATTTATGCAGTTTCCATAATAGAGGCAGTTAAACCCAGACAGCTTTTATTCATTTTCACACAAAGTATGATTTGCTGGTCCACAGATTCGATTGATACACAATTTCTTTAGGAATATCATGTGCTGAATTTAAAACAATTTTAACATGCTGCGATATTTGAAAACTGATACTTTTGAATGTTAGCGTCACATACAGTATGTAGCTTTATTTGTATGGGTTTTTATATTCAGTAGGTCTGTTCGCTAGCTCACGCAGTAGGGAGTTTGACTTGAGTGATGAAGAGCTCAGGTACGAATCCTGTGAAACTACAGTTTGACCAAAGAGTTCAAACCTGCATATAAGGAAGTTCAAATGGCACAATTGCATCAACAAATCTGTTTTTAAACCAGTTTTGCATTTGTTATATCAGGTAGGTTTGGGTTTGAAGTAGGGGATATTTCCAACACGATAAAGCACTACTTTTTAGAGACACTCCCTGGATATTTGAATGATCAACCATCGCAATATATACCTGAAGCAATAGAAATGTAATTAAGTAATACAAATGGCAATATGTACCTATTTAACAAAAATGTGCCATGTGCCATATATTGAACCCACTGCCTTGAAACATGATAACAGTATTGCAGAAATGTATTTAGAGTCATGTACATGTTACCTCTTCTAAAGGTATAGTTTTGTACCTATTAGGTTCAAATTTGTAAACTTTAAGTACTAATACATGCCTTTAATGTACCAACATGGACCCTTTAGGTAGAAACATGTGGCTTTTGCAAAGATACAGTACTACCCTGTGACAGCTTTTGTAGCTTTATTTTTGAGAGTTTACAAAAGTTGAGTTTTTTCTCTTTCATGTATTCATGTTCTTTAAATGAAACGGTTGGCTGTTACAGTACCTGTGTCCTGAGAGGGACTGACACTGTAACTGTCACTCTCTTTGTCCACTGAGCCTGTGGCGCGGGGTGTGGGAAGCCTCCAGTCAGTAGTGAGGGTGTGTGAGGAGACGGGAGGATGCGGTCGGTTCAGGGTCCACTGGCTGGCATATCGACTGCGTGTGGCGGGACCTGCTTTAGCTGTGCGGCGGGCAGTGGGGTCTGAGGAAACAGAGACATACAGTACACCTTAGTCAACCAAATCCTTTACGAAAAACCACTGTGGTTATAATATGGTGTACGATGATACCAGATACCATGGTACTTTAATGTGCCAGATATACAGTTCAGGTCAAAAGTTTTCATACACCTTCAAGAAACTGCAAAATGTTAATCATTCAACCAAAATAGGAGGGATCATATAAAATGCATGTTTTTGTTCAATTAGTATTGACCTGAGTAGAATGTTTAACATAAAATATGTGTACTCAAGTTCACAAGAGATAATTGTAGTTAAACTTTAAAAGTTTACATAGACTTGATTCTTAGTACTGTGTTGTTACCTGAAAGAACCACACAGAGGACAACACTGAGAATCACACTTGACTATGTAAACATATTTTATGTGAAATATCTTAATCAGGTCAGTACTAAAACAATAACATACATTTTGTATGATCCATCTTATTTTGGAAAAATTCTCATTTTGCAGATTCTGCAAGGTGTATGTACACTTATGTCTTCAATTGCATCTATGGTACTAATTACCATACAACAAAATATAAAAAGAAGTACTTATTCATTCACAGGAGTAATATTTCATTAGGGTATGTGCACTTTAAGTTATACACTTCGAGGTCAAATATGGACGCAAAAATTTGCCCTGTTGATCGCAACTGGGTTAAAATAAAATAACTTAATTACAAGGTAGGTGTGTGTTTAAGTCCACTTATTGTGCTTCGGGTGTATGTGAGTATAGAGCATAATTTGAAGGATAATTTAAACAAAGAAGCATAAAAATGAAAGAAGAATTAAGAGATTGAGATTAATTGAGATGTAATGTATATTCTATAGACCAATCTTGGACAGTTTGTCAAACAAAGTGTATAACCGATCTAAAAAATAGGCAGCTTTAAGAGAAGTTATGACATCAACATAACCTTGCAGAATAGTTCAGCTCTTACTTGTACCAGGTCTAGCGTCAGACACGTCTACTAGTGGTCCAGTGGCCTGAGATAGAGACTGGTAATGCACTGTATGGGTGACGGTTGAGGACTTCTGTTTAGATGTTTCTCCAAAGTCATTGTCAGTCAACAGCACCGTGGAGCGGTCATCTGGAAAGCACGCGTCAAACAGGTCAATTACTGTAGAGATCACCATCAAGCAACATACAGTTTCTGAGACTATTGGCTTTTGTTTTAATTGCTTAGAAAAGTACTGTAATAGCACACCTCTGCTTAAGCCACATGATCTGAGATGGTTTCATTCATGTCAGCCCAAAAAGTACTAGACAAATTTCGAGAAAAAGTTTTCTCCAACCTTTTCAGTTTCAAACTCCCAAATGAACTGCAAACAAACTTTATTTTGGACTGATTTTCGGCCAAATTGTCAAACCAGTTCGGTCTTCAATTTAGCTTGAAGGATATCAGGGTCTTTAGTAAAAGGTAATCTACTAACGTTACACAATGGTCTCTTACCGATTGTCTCCATAGTGTCCCTCTCCTCGATGAGTAGCTGAGCACGTGGGATATCGATGTGCATCCTCAGAGTCTGCTGCTGTTTGTTCACAGTGTCTGGTGTACGTGCATTTTTACTGGAGATACACATGCAAACAACATAAAACAATTACATGCGCCGCTTTTTCACAGAGTGCACTGATTTATAGGCTATTTCTATTACTTTTGTCATTTACCTCATTAGCATCTCTGCCAGGCTCTTTGCATCTGTTGAATTAAGACAAATGAAAAGGTTATGAATTGCAAAATACTGATTGTTATTAAGAAATTACTTAAAGCATCATCAAGTAGGTACAGTATGATGTTCTGTTTACTAGATATGGCATGTGTCCACACACCTCGTAATCTCTTGAGCCTCTGCTCTCTTCTTCTCCTCCTCAATACCAGAAGAACAATGAAGACCATGGAAATTGCCACCAGAATGCAGATGATTGTTACCATCATTTTAAGTCCCTCATTGCCCTGCCTGTTCTCCTGGCTGGGGTCCACAGTCTTTGGCAATGGAGCAATCGTGCCTGGAGATAGAAGATCGAGAAGCTGAGAGATGATTTTGATTTTGGTTCATTTCTACTGGTTTATGGTGGTTAGTGTTGATTTAGTGCTGGTCTAAGTGGTATTGAAAAAAGTACTGCTGTCAAGAGATCAATTGCGATTAATTGCATTGCAACGTTTTCGTTTACATAATATACGAGTGTACTATATAAAAAAAAATATTGACATATATTTGCATGTATATATTAATATTCATAAAATGTATATTATATGCTGTTTTCAAAAGGAACGCCAGCTTATACACAGAGCCGTAGACCGCTATCTATGGCTCTATTCGTAAGCTGGAGCTGCATTTAAAAACAGCTGATGGAGATTTACCGCTAATCAAAGAACCGGCTTTACTGATGAGATGTGCATAATATATCGTTCGATATATTTCGCCCAGCCCTAGTGCTATCAAATGATTAATCACAATTAATTACATACAAAATAAAGGTTTGTTTACATAATATATCTGTTATTATTTATTTTGTAGAGGATATATAAATACATACACAAAATGTTTTAAGTTTGTATAATAAATATATTTATATAATGATATAATTTATATGAACAAATATATACATGCAAACATGTAAATATTTGTGAAATATATACTGTATGTGTGTGTCTTTACACATACATAAAATATACACAGTGCACAGACATGTAAACAAAACAGAACTTATATAAACATTTATTGTTCTTAAATATATACATGTATTTGTTAGTATGTATATGCACATACATTTATATACATATGTTATAACATAATAAATATACACATTACACACCTATAATAAGTAAATAAATACTTTTATTTTGGATTGCGATTAATCATGTGATTAGAAAACAGGATCTGATGTTAGCTACAAGTCTAATAAGTTAATTTAAGCAACAGCTTCCAAACACTAAACTGAGACGACACTGATTTTGACCCTGTGTGGTATTATAAGATTTATTACTCACTGCCATCCATGTTAAGAGTGGCGAACAGCACCCTCTTCTCTGCGGTTCCTGCACTGTTGCCCACTCTCATCTGGAGCTCGTACCAGGTGGCCTCCTGTAGGTCGTAGAGAATGTGGTTCTTGGTGAGAGAATCTCGCTTCACCATGCTCCATTTCGCAGTGTCCACCGGCCGATATTCCAGTGTGAAGGAGTCGATCGGACAGCCGCCGTTGTTCCAGCCAATGAGGTTGAGCTCCACACGGGTGGAGTTGATACTTGAGAAAAGCTCATGGTCTTTGGCGAACTGTGGCTCTGATAATGTGGAGAAGTGAGAGATGTTGGAGAAAGCTGTTAAATTTTGATTGCAAATGATGATTAATAATCAAATCTATGGCCTAAGCAGTTATTTAGCAGGCAGTTGTATTTGAACGACTTAATCGAAGATTAACAATCACATGAATCCGAAATAAGATGTAGGACATTGGTGTGTCGGAAATGGCCCAATTTAATACTGTATATAGCTCAATTTAATGAGTAATTCAAAAGAAGTGAGTTAAAATGAGACACTACAGTAGGTGTGCTGGAAGGTCTGCATCTTTTGCTTGTTTTTCTGCTTGCTGCTTTGATAATCAGTTGACAACTAGCTTGCATCAACATGATTTAATTATCAATTAAATAATCTAGTAATAATAAACTCACACTAGTATTG
This sequence comes from Enteromius treurensis, assembly GCA_032275025.1. Taxonomy (NCBI): domain Eukaryota; kingdom Metazoa; phylum Chordata; class Actinopteri; order Cypriniformes; family Cyprinidae; genus Enteromius; species Enteromius treurensis. The sequence goes on along the minus strand of JAUCMU010000027.1, from coordinate 3,351,197 downwards.
CAATACACCACAGGTGACACTAGAGTTATTGCAGTGATACTTCTAGAAATAGACTAGAAGCAGACACAGTGTACACATTTGGGAAAAACAGACCAGAAGTACTGATGATATGCTCAGGGGTGCATAACATTTTTCTTTTTTGTGTCTTATTGGCCATTCATAAAAAAAGGACAAGGCTTTAACATGATCTCCTAACTTAATGAAAACTGTATTTTAAACTTGTGGTTTTGTTTTAAATAGGTTTTTTACTTTGCTTCATTAGTAAGCACAATTCAGTTATCTGTCATGAATGTTTGCCATGAATGATAGCTATATAGCTATATATAGCTATATATATTATACAATATGCATACCTTTCCCATGGGTTTTAGCTTCAATAATTTCACTGATGCGTCCAGGTCCAACTGCATTTTGTGCAGTCAGAGTAAATTTGTACCAAGTACCGCATTTCAGGTTTTCCAGACGGTAAGAGCGCTCACTGGGGCTGATGGAGAAACTGCCCCACTCTTCACTGTTATCCTCAGAGAACTGCAGAATGTAGCCTGAACAAAGAACACCACAACACTTTTAAAATAAACCTCAAACTTTATTTTATTCTCTTTTATGGGCGTTGTAAATTGAAATAGAGCACCTATACAGAGATGACCTTCAGGTTTATTAAAATATTACAGCGTGTGAAATAAATCTCGGTTTAAAGCATTTGTCAGGTCTAGCTGGATAGTGTTCCATATTTGTCAGACAGTGGAGAATGAGTGGATGAATATATGGAATATGAATATCAGTGCAGTCTAACCTCTAATGGAGCTTCCTCCGTTGTCACCGGGGATCCAGGACAGTGTGATAGAGGTGGTTGTGGTTTTGGTCACTGTGAGGCGCGGCTGGTCCGGAGGTACTGAAACATTTTGAGAGTGAACCCAAAAACGGAGCAGTCATATCCATTAGGTTTGGGTATGTTTTTTCGATACCGGTGCCAAATCGATACTTTTAAAACGGTTCCGGTGCATAAGCGGTGCCTGAATCGATACTTTAAAAAATTAAAATGGTAACACTTTATAATAACTGCACACTAATCATTAGTTAAGCATTAGTAAACAGTCGGTTCATCCTTAATAAAGCAGATGAATGTATTCGTCTTGTAATGGTAAAATATCTTGTTGTTTGACGAAGTGCAACGTTGTCTTTATGAAATAAACACTAGTATGTCTATAAAGGTTCATATAATGCATCACCACACTGGTGTGTGGTTGCCCTTTCAGTTTCAGCACATGCCCCTCATAAGCATGGCCCTGTGCTCGCTTATTAATGGCATAGATTTGGCGGGATAGATTTGTTGGGTTTTCCGTTCAGGCACAGCACCGAAATCCGCGTTTTGATTTGGTTCAGTACATACCGGTTACTTAGGCACCGGTGCCATACTGGTAACGGGTTTCGGTACCCAACCCTAATATCCATGCAATCCAACCATTTCATAGATTTCCACATGAAGCTTTTCTGATCATACACACCTTGGACCTGAAGGTTTAGCATGATCTCATCCGAACCCCAGTTGTTACTGGCAACACATCTGTAGTACCCAGAGTCCTCTGCTTTGACAGTGCGAATAACAAAGCTGCCATTGCTGTGAGCGCTGCGACGACCATCGATTGAAACCGGAGCTGGTGTACCATTACTGTATAAAAACATTATCAGTTTCTTAGCAAGTATGATTCACAAAGAATGAATTCTTCAGGTGTTTGCAGTTTCAAGCACAGACACTGCACTTCTGATTTCTTTATTAAAGGCACAATATGTAAGATTTTTGTAATAAAATGTCCAAAAACCATTTTCACAGTGTTATATATCTTATGCAGTTGTGTACTTACATTATCTCAAAAGTTCTGTAGGATTTGTAAATTTAAGTTTAAATAATGAACCGTCCCTGTTCCTCGTCGCCTATTAATGATGCAATATCCAGTTTCCACCTATCAATCCTACGGCAACACGTGTGGACAAATGTGGAAGTGGTAGTTATTTACCGTACATTTCCATATCATGGATCATGATTACACTCTCCACAATCTGGACAGAGACTCCGCTCTTGACTGCCAATTTTAGTAGATTTTAATAGATGTGTAAGCAAATATATACTGTATTACTCACTGTGCAAGTAATAGTCATGTGCAGGAGGTTCAGTGATAAAACAGATATAAATGAGCTTTTCATCCGTGAACATGATTTGTGAAAACGACATCTCCCAGTGTTCAACACTCTGTCATTGCATCATCGAACTTCGCCTCTGTTATTGTTTTGAAAATGCCACCTCTAGTGGCAAAAACTTATATACATTGTGCCTTTAAATGAAAACTATTTGACAAGACTTGCAAAATGACTATAAAGAAAAGGAGGAGTTCAGCTCCAGAATAAAAGTTTCCTGATAATTTACTCACCCCCCTGTCATCCAAGATGTTCATGTCTTTTTTTTTGTCAAAAATAAATTTTGAGGAAAACATTCCATGATTTTTCTCTATATAGTGGACTTCAACTGGAGCCAACGGGTTGAAGATCAACGCAGTTTCAGTGCAGCTCAAAAGGGATACTCCACATTAAAATTAAAATGTTGTCATTAATCATCCTCCCCCCTGTCATTCCAGTTTTAAGATATTTGTGACGGTCCCATTGACTGTCAAGTAAATTTCACTGTCAAGGCCCAGAAAGTATGAAAAACAAAGTCAGAACTGTCTTCAAAGTTCAAAGAAAATAAAAGTAATGCGGTAGCGTGGCTGACAAAGAATAGCCTACGTTGTGAGTTCAGTGGATATTCTCCAAAATGCCACTACGGTGATTGTGGAGAGACACAGAGGAGAAGAATTGTTAAATGAAGTCGTTATTTTTATTCTCTTGCATACTAAAAGAATTCTCGTAGCTTGATAATGTTACAGTTACTATGGATGGCAGATGGACTGTTATGCCGATTTATTTCGTACTTCACTGCATCCTTTACTGTGATATTTACTTGGCAGTCAATGGGACAGGCAAAAGCCTCCTGATTTTCATCTAAAATATCTTAAATTGGGTCACGAAGATGAACAAAGCTTTTACGGGTTTAGCTAATTTGCTAGATAAGCAGCTGGGATTGTGTAGAGCCCTTGGAAGCTGCAATTTAGACCTTAAACCTATTGGCTCATACTACAATATGAAGAAAAGTCCTCAAATTTTCCTCAAAAACCTTCATTTCTTTGAGAATCAAGAAAGACATGAACATCTTGGATGATGCTGGGGTGAGTAAATTATCAGGGAATTTTTATTCTGGAAGAAGACTGATCCTTTAATGTAAAACCTCATATCAAGTGTTTGTCTGGCCAAAACAGAAAAAGCAAAGTATGATCAATATATAAATGTAAAAAATATAGAAATTAAACATACTTTCCCTTTAGCCATTTGATGGTTGGAGGAGGGTCTCCGACTGCTTTGCATGGTAGGACAATGTCCCTCATCCAGGGGGTGGTCACAGTGCCGCTGAACGTCAGGATTCGTGCAGGGGCTTAAGAAACAACAACGCCATCACAACGGTGGACAAACAAATAACAGATTTCTACACTAAAAGTTAATAAAAGGGAGATTGATTGCCATGCACCAGTCTTGCATACCTTTTGCTTGGGGCTCTACGGTGATAATTTCACTGGCATTCCCACGGCCCGCCGCAGTGACCGCCACAACCCAAATGCTGTACTGCCAGTTCTGATTCAGGTTGGTCAAGCGACGGAAATAAACATCTGGTGCAGCCTCAAACTCACTGATCACCTGTCATGAGACCCAATTAAGAAAAGTTATAATCGTTAGAAAGCATTATTTTTTACATTTAAGGTGTCCAATCTTGCTCCTGGAGGGCCACTTTGATACACAGTTTAGCTCCAACACAAATGCCTAGAAGTTTCTATTGACCCTGAAGACCTTGGACTTGTGTGTTAAATAAATGCATGAGATAAACTCTGCTTAAAGGATTTGACGCCACTTATTAAGGGGTTAACTTATCTAGAATTACTTTTAAAAGTGCTGCAAAATAGAATAACGGTACTGCTTCTGGCAGATCGCAGAAGTGGGCATCTCTGGCTCCAACCCTAATCAAACAGCTAATAAAGATTTTCAGAATTACTGGAAAACTACAGACAGTTACAGTATGTGACAGCTAGCATACTGAGATTTATACTTTACTTGAAGAAGTAGAAGAAGAAGAAGCAACTCTATAAATTAAGCAAACTTTGAAACTTCATTGGCAAATGTAGTTGGTCATTGAAGTATCCCAAACCCATATCCTTTTTGTAGGAGTTACATGGTAGTATTCTCTGACTTGTTTCTCAACCTTGTTCCTGGAGGCACACCAACATATTTTGAAACTTCTCCTAATTACACATCAGAGTCAACTCATCAGCTCATTAGTAGAGACTTCAAGAACTCAAATGGGAAACTAAGTCAGGAAAACACTGTTGAATTTCCTGAGAATTCAATTAATGAATTTTTCTTCAAATTTGAATTTAAATATGGGGGTCTATACGGGGCTGTGCAGAGTCACAAAGAGCTGCAGATAAGCTCACCGTGGGGTACGGGTTGGAACAGAAAACAGTGTATTTCCGGATGATTCCATTAAGCTTGAGTGGAGGAAGCCAGGAAACAAACACCACCGAGCTTGTTGAAGCAGCCGCCTTAACTCCAGCCGGAGGACCAGGAACTGGTTTTAGCAGGAGAAAGAAATAAAATTGGTTGAGGAGACGCTCTAGAAAAGACACCTTGTATGCAAAGTACAAAGTAAGGGACCTTCAGCTGTTCTATTCTAACTTCATAGAAAGCTGAGATGTGTGATTTCACGCAATTTCCCGAACACTCCAATCAACACTCTCCATTTGGACAGGTTGTGTCACTGGGATCAGACATCTGCAAGTCAATCTACAAAATATCCCACTAGTCAACTCGAAAGAAGCTTGATTTTGCTGTTATTTCTTGCTGAGCTCTGATTTACTTATAACTAATGGAGGATTGGAAACAAACAAACTACTTTCTCTGACAGATCTCTGCAACTCTCAGTCATTTGTTGAGAGAATAAGAGTGTAATAGAATGAAATAGCATGCAATTTTGGGACTGTTCCCTCAGTGTGGGAATATGTACTCTATTTTATCAGAGTATGCTGTGGAAGACATTTGTCCATTCGCAGCTTAACTTACAAAAAGTGTCATTTAAGTGTAGTAGAATTGCAGGAAATCCCATGGTGGAAACAGAATAAGCATTGATAACATGAACCTAGGGCTAGTAAATAAATATTGGCTTGTGGGACATTGGTTTGTGTTGTATTTCTATAGATTAAACTGAGACTGCCCTGTTGAAAAAAAAACAGCATATGCTGGTTAGATATGTTTTAAAGCTGGAATGCTGGTTTGAGCTGGTACTTTGCTGGTCCTTTAATGGTCCTTTGCTGGTTTATACTGGTCCTTTGCTGGTATATGCTGGTCCTTTAATAGTTCTTTGCTGGTTTACGCTGGTCCTTTAATGGTCCTTTGCTAGTTTATGCTGGTCATTTGCTGGTATATGCTGGTCCTTTAATGGTCCTTTGCTGGTTTATCCTGGTCTTTTGCTGGTATATGCTGGTCCTTTAATGGTCCTTTGCTGGTATATGCTGGTCATTTAATGGTCCTTTGCTGGTTTATGCTGGTCCTTTGCTGGTATATGCTGGTCCTTTAATGGTCCTTTGCTGGTTTATGCTGGTCATTTGCTGGTCCTTTAATGGTTCTTTGCTGGTTTAAGCTTCTCCTTAGCAGGTCATGGACCAGCTTAAACCAGCAAAGGACCAGCATCCCAGCTTCAAAATATACCTAAACTACTGTGGACTGTTTTTTTCAATAAGGAAGGAAGTCACATCATGTCACATATGTAAAATAAAGGATATGAGTATGTGCAGCCGGAGGGAGTCTCACCATCCTCTTTGGTGCGTGTGTAGATCTGCTCACTACGGACTCCGTCTCCAGCTCGAGTGAAGGCCAGGACCTGGATACTGTAGTTGGTGTACTTCTCCAGCCGTTCCAACTCTAGTGAAGGCTTAGTGGTTGTGATGTTCCTGATCTCTCCCAGTTCTGCAACACAAACACAAAATATTAACTGATCTGGGGGGGAAAGCAAATGAGATCTTTATTATCTCAGCTGCTTCTCCTAAATCAAGATAACAGTAAATGGAGACATATGCTTAAACTAAAATATCTCTTTACGTTTTTTGCTCTTAAGGAATTTCACATGTCTCATTTTTTAGAGTTTCAACAGTGTCTCAAAATGTGCTCAGAGCTGCCAAGATATCAAAGATTTATATATATATATGAGTATCTCTTTATTATCATTTGCATTGGAAAATTAATTACATTTTGCATAGTCATCAGTCATTGTGTCCTGTATAATGGTACAATATATAGACTGTTGTGACTCCATTTTTTTATTTTCACCCTTGAATCTGTACATCAATACCTTATTGTAGTTCAATTATTAATGGCTCTGCAGTGCAGCCTGGAAAATGGCCACTGCTCTTTTTGCTGGGTGCTCCCTAAACCTGAGATTCAAGTACTACGCGTATACAAAGAATTTGTATACCGTCCATTGCAAAAACAGTGTGCATAGTAATCATAGTAATCCAACAGGAGGTCTCTCATCCAGGTACTAACCAGGCTCAGCCGTGCTTAGCTTCAGTGGCATGTTCAACCATGAGATTGCTCTGTAAATCACTTTGAATAAAATCATTTGCTGAATAAGTGACTGTAAATCTAAATGTAGCCAATTTGTCTATTAAGGATCGTGCTTCTACTGTAGATCTACTGCCCTTTATTTTTTTCACTTTCTGTTTCCTTGAGCAAAGACAGCATGCCCTCTAGAGGTCTGAGGTAGTAATGCAATTGAATTGATATTGCATGTCCAAAAAGTACTGGATTAGTTAAAGTAACTCATTAAAACACAGTATAGTGTCTGACAGTACATTAGAATATGCACATATATCATATATATCAATCATATTTTCATGACATTAACAATGTACTAACAAAACCATGGAGCACTTGGTAAATACCATAGGGTATGAATTCGAAAGATACTAGGGTATTGCCATCAGATGCCATCTCTATATAGTACACAATTATCAAAGTACATGCAAAATTATAAATTATATATAATCTTTTGATCTCATTGGTAATTTTGACATAAAAGTATTTCTAAAATGATACCCATAAAGTAAGTATTAAATATTAAAATATTATTAAAATGTACTATATGTTTTTGTTGTCAATTCCCCACGTGCTCTCTGTGACCTAGTTTTGTTAAATATTCTGTTCAGGTGTGTGTAGCTCGTTATCTGTGATTGTCTCCCCTTTATACTGTAAGTTGCCTTCTGTTATTCAGTCCTCGTCCGTCATCGTCATTGTATAGTGTGTGTAACTCTTGTCCTTGATCATTGTTTATATAAAAATATTGTTAACTTGCTCCAGCGACTCTCTCTCTCCGATCTTTGCCTTTACACAACTGTGACAACTTTAAAGTGTAACTTATTACTGTGATGGCAAAACTGAATGATCAGAATCATTATTGCAGTTTTCAGTACACATGAACCTAAAGAAATCATTGTAAGATGCTAGATGGCAGACACAACCTGGAACCAAAACCCAGGCCTCTGCAAACTAAAACGATAGAACATCTTTATCTTTGAATTAGGAATGGGAAACTGGGGGGACATCTGTGTGCTTTATAATTATGCATAAACGTAGGAAAATCTCTGCAGAAGCTGAAAGGGTCATGACCCTGCCTGACCTCCATCAGGTAGGTTGGCCCAGTAGATGACACGATATCCAAGCAGCATGCCATTGAGCGCTTCTTTGGGCAGAGCAGACCACGACAGGGAGATAGTCTCAGGGGTTGTAGCTGTTGTCACAACGTTCTCAGGTGACCGACTGGGCACTGTGAACAAAAACAGGATAGTGTTATTTAATAATTGTCGTATATTATCAATGCATAAATTGCATAAAAAACACCACTAACGCAACAAATGTTAGAATCAAGTGACTAACCGTCCTCTAGCGTGGTAATGGTGATTTCCTCCGAGGTGGGACCCATGCCTGCCCGATTGGCTGCTTGCACCCGCACCTCATACTGTGTGTACTTCTTCAGGTTATCCAGAGTGAGCGTCTCAATGTCCCCCGTGGTGTCTACATTGATGGTGTTATATTGTGGGCTGCCCCCTGTCCCGAACTCCCGATAACACACTTGGTAGCTTCGGATCAAACCATTCTGCAAGTGTTTAAGGGGGGGCTGGAAAAATAATAGATACAATATCATCAGATATTGTTAGATTCTCAGAAACACATGGCTGAATTACAGTTTCCTAAAGTAAGCACTTGTCTAGTGATGGAATATATTGGGACCTACAACCACTTTTACATTAAACCTTTTAGATGTTTTAAACAAACAGTTTCAACACCACATTCCTTACCATATTTCTTTTCTCTTTTCATTCACCAACAGAAAATATCACAATTTTTTAGTGTATGGGGATTAGAAAAAATAATAGAAAATGTAGGGTAAAAAGGTCTTTTGCTTTTAAGTTAAAAGAACCAATGACTTCTGTTATCTTCTGTTTATTTATTTTGAACTATTTGAGTGGAACATTCTGCGTTCAATCCAATGTCCAGTTGTTGGCTCTATTAAATAAAACAAATCAATAACTAAGCCCCACACACATCACAACAGAAGTGGCCTACTTCATTGGAGAAAACAATTCAAATATTTTAATAACCTACAACCATAAAGAGAGTTAGAGATCATATGATACATACTGTACTGTTTAAAAAAAAAAATTATTAAAGGTGCCATAGAATGCATTGAGAGAATATTTTAAATTGTTCTTTGATATGTACATAGAAGGTATGTAGCTT
>JAUCMU010000027.1:3310161-3342169 GCA_032275025.1 Enteromius treurensis | reverse complement strand
CTCTGGCGAGTTCCCATATGTAACGTCTCCGTTCCCTCCTTCAGGGAACATGGGTTACGTTTAGTAACCTAGACGTTATCTTGTGTTTTATTAACGGATGATAGGTTTAGGGGGCAGGTGTTGGGTTACGTACTCATAAATGTATAAATAAAGTAATATCAATAAATCTGTTGCGACCGTTTGCAGTGAAAAATCACACCCCAATACATATGCAATAATGGCAATATCATTACCCAATATTTGAATCCAAATCCGTGCGTGGATCACAGCTGATGCCTGTCACTGACTTACAGTGTAATCTTTTACGTGAGCCCATCACAGAATTTCCGGTGATTACGTGACACTAACACGGAATTTTGTATTAAGAGTTTGTGGTTATTTCACGCAATTCTGTGAGATCAGGTTGTTCCAGATCTGGGGTGTGTTTCCCAAAAATATCATTGGCCAGCTATAGTATAGAGTGTTTATTTACACTAAATGCTAATGGCCTGCCTTGTTGGCAGAAGCTATTTACACTAACTCCGCCCACCAATTTTACAGTTCCAGTGGTGTAGATGGTAAAGTGCGTACTGTAGTTTTTTAAAGCATTCGACCCAGGTTCTAATCTGCCTTTTGCCAATTTTTAGAATCTCTTATCACATCAGAAAAGGCATTCATTTTCAATAAAAACAGGGGTAGGGTTGCAAGGACATACAAGGTCAAAAAAAACAGTTTTATTGTCTGATGTGCTATTTTTACTCAAAAAGTGACACCTAGTCACAAGGACTGAATTAGCATTTTCATTCTGACCAATGTGAAAAGACCAACAAGTGGGCAGAGAATATGCTAATGTTTCATGCTGACATCAGAGTGAATCAGCTTGGAATTTGTTTTAAAAAACAACTCGTTTCAATGAATCAGAGTCAACAATAACTTTATACAGGGTGCACTTTCAGATTTACTGCACGAAAGGTCATTTTCAAAAACACATAATGGGGCACTTTACGAGTGTGGCTTAAAAATATAATTTGCACAATAAGTTATTATTGCATACTGTTTTATAATATACGACATTGTAAACTGTTGCAGGGGTTCAGATAATTGCCACTATTTGCAATAAATAGTACAAATAGCAGAAAATTAGGGTATAACAGCATATAGCTAAAAATACAGCTGTTTTCACTGTAAATCACACTACAGTGGTTGAGCAGTGAGTTATGACATTATACAGGTATTACACCCCATCCAAACACAGCGACACTGACTTAACAACATTGGCTTGATATTTAGTGCGGGACTGTTTATTCAACCAGTGAAGGGCAGATGTGGGAGTGTTGTGGACACCTGTTTGAAACAGTCATTATTTTTTGCACTTTCCTTTTGTTTGCTGCAAATAGTCCAAATGCTACTCACTTCACCTTTAAAGAAAAGGCATCATAGCAGGAACAAGCAGAGGCGAACCCAGGGTATGAGTTCGTGTATGTCGAGAGAAAGTGTAAGCAAATGACACACATGGCTTCATTATACTGGGGCTTGTTAAACACTACCTGCAGCCTGAGGGCATGTCCATCTCTCTGGCCAGCTGCTGTCTGTCTGACAAGAGCTCGGCTATTTCCAGATCTGCTGTAAACCTGCTACCTGACTGATGGGATCATTTGCCCAAGAGCTTTATCTCCCTCATATACCTTCCCGCTTGGCCCCTTCTTCCTTGTAAACACTAACTAAAACATCAAGGTTTGTGGGTAGGGTGGCAAGAAGGTGTGCATCATCTGAAAAGTTTTCTGTTCTGTTTTAAACAATACTGCAACAACAAGAAAGAAAGAAACAGTTGATTCATATATATGCTCATAGCTTCACACTGATGACATCACAAGCAGCACCATGGCATAAACCTTGGTGTAGTTTTCAGCAAGATACGAAATACGTACCAACAAGTACATATCACTGCAGTTTCCAAAACATAAAAAAAGAACACTAGAGGCAGTAAAACTTTGGCATATTTCCAACATTATAGGGTATTAAAGGTTGAGTATGTAATTTTTGTCGGGGGCCAAGTACCAAAACAAACTTTTGGCCAATCAGCAGTAAAGGGCTTGTCTGCTCATGATGCGGGAGAGAGAGCGTTCAGTACAGGGTGGACATTAGCTGAGCAAAGCGACAGAAAGATAGAGATGGCGGGGGAAAAAAAACAAAAGAGCAAAACAACTGCAGAACAATAAGGCAAGACGTAGGACCCCTGTAAACATCCGATCGGCTTTTCAGTGCTGGAATGAGCTCAAGAAGTGGAAGGCCTGCGTTAGGTGAGGGACACTGTGTCTATACCGCAACCTTTAAAGTCTGTTTGTTTTGGTGATTTTAAATATCAACACTGGCTCCCAGAAATCGCTTACCCCACCTTTAATTTTTAGCAACAATTGACAGGTTTTTCAATTTTAAACCGCTGCAATACATACCTATTTCAACGTAATACAAATGTGAAAGGGTTCACATATTAAACCTATTAAACCTACTAAGTTGACATTTCTTGTTTAAACTGCAGTGAAACGTGCAGTAAGGCACATCCAGTAAAAACAGTTTTGCACAAAAAGTGTACACATGTACATATTTTTATGAGACTATATTTTCCACTCGCATCATCTCAGCTGCACCAAACCTTTCTGAAAATATATACAATGGACATTGCACATGCATATTACTGAGATTCAATATCTATTCAACGTGTCTTTAATTCAACATAAAAAACAATCAGTTTCAGCAGTTGCTCACAATGTTCAGGAGGGTTCTGGACATCATTCCACTGTTTTTGCAATGTTTGGACAGAAGGATTGCTCTGAAAATGCAACATGATACATTCCAGACGATACGTTATACCACAGAGTCTCTGCACTGTAAGATCAAATTCAAGTTGCATTTTCTATCTATTGTCCTAGTCATTAAAAAGATTTAACATGTGAAACCTGTACATGCTAATCAATTGAGGAAGTAATGGTACAGTATGTGCTATAGACAACTTCTGTTACAGCAGCACAGAGAGGTGAAATAACACTCGGCAAATGACAATAACACTTTCTACGTACAGGAATATGATACAGTTAACAACATGTTGATAAGTGATTAGATTCATGTAGTTACTCAAACTTCCCCAGGTCTTACTAATGAGCTCATGGAACGCACTTTATCAGTAGATTAGTTTGACAAGACACGGGGTCAGCTCCATTACAAAAGCCAGGAAAAGCCTGTAAAAATTGACTTAATTTTTAATTGAAGAGGTTAGAGGGCATTTTTGAAACAATCAGTCTATTTCTGCAGTCTTACTCTATTGTAGCTTTCAGCTATACAGTAGCTGCTCTACCACCACTTCCTTTTCCCTCCTTTCCAGATGATTAGTCCTCCTCTTTTTCTCAACATGGGATAATTACTGTGGGCAAAAATATCTTTGATGGAGTCTCAGAATTTCATAAGAGCACACGCGGTCTGGAGCAACGGTAAATGAGAGAAAGGAAGTAAAAAAACAACAGATTTCTGTGTCACGGAATATAGTCGCGGAGTGATATTAAACTCTGTGTGATGTGTGACATTAACCAAAGGTCACTTCCAGAATCATACAACAGATGGAGGAATGCATTTCCCTCTGGGGCTTAACATGTAAGATCTGCCCCAAAATCAAGTCAGCTGCCTCGCTATATACTGCCTATACGTACTGTAGCTTTGAAGTCAGCATCCTTATTGTAATGGCATCTGCAAGTGTCTGATCTAAATTTTCTCATGAACACACACCTTGAAGTCACCTACTAGTAATAGCGTTGAGGTTAACATGTTGCTAAGCTAGCAAAACAACACTAAAAGCATATTACTGTCAGGATTTACTAAAGACGCACAGTGAACAATTAGCACTGAAAAGACACGTACACAATTATTTTTGCACCTAACCTTATTGAATATGCATGTGTAGGAGTTTCCCTTTCCATACGCAACATTTATGGAACACACAACGCAACATTTAGTTTAGAAAGTCCTGAAGTGTTTCCAGATAATTGTGCCATATGCATCAGACATTCAGCCAATGGTCTGTAGACGTGATGTCTGAGGCTGAAACTAGGAAATCACCAGCAGAAATGTAAACGCCCATTGCCATTGCTGTGGAATTGTGCTCTTGTGCTTATTTACCCTGTTAAGTGAAATGTACCCCATGAATCCAAAGTGAAATAGTCAGTGTTTTTACATTACGCAATAAAATGTGTCAAATATTAACACTCACATATTGCCAGTGCAATCGTAGTTTCGCATTTTGATTCATTTATTCAAAGTAAATAGCGTTAATTGCATCACTAATGTCACTGAACAGCGGAGCACATTATAATGCAGTGCTAAAATAATGTATAAGTATCCTATTAAAACAATAGCATTAAATTAATACTAAAAACTGAGAACAAAATTCTGCTAAAGCTAGAAATGTATGCTGTATCTTCAAAAGGGATTTTTGAATTTTGGTGCACTATTTTCTCTATATTGTTTTTATGTGGCAACTAGGAAGTACCGTAATTGTTTTCAGGCAAAGCGTGTGTGGAAATATATTAAATCCACCTGTGTTGGTTTGTGCCCACACTCCTCACAGTGTGGACTTTCAATATAAAACTAGCAAATGGCTGGTAAAATCTTACCCAGGCAACTTTTCTAACACAGAAGAATCTAAATGAAGCAATATGTTGCTGGATTTGAGCGATTGTATCCATTTTATCTCTTTGCCAGCACTTAGAGTTGGCCAAGAGTTAATGAAAGCTGCTAGTGGTCCAGACTCTGTACAGGCCACGTGGTCACACAATGCCTAATTTCAACCTCAATTTCCTCTCAAATGAATGGAGGCCCACCCCCATGCTCTCTGCCTGCCTTTTAATTGGCCTGCGTTAGATTCGCGCCATTAAACCACCGCTGTTAATACAGAGCTCCCATTGGTCTTTTTTCTTCTTCCATTTGCTTTGGCAGAACCCCAAACCTTTTTATCGCTCATTTCCACACAGCATTCATCATGAATATTTAACACTTCAGGCCTGTGATTCATAATACAGTGACATTTCCTTGTTCATGACTCAAACATATAAAGTCAATAGTGTTTATAGATATTTTCGGTTTCATTTAATAAAATGACACGCAGTGAAACTGCAATATGAAGAATAGCTGCAATAGTCTCATAGCAACTTTCTGTTATGTCAGGCAATATATTAATACCACTGAATGTGAACTATAAAAAAAAAAAAAAATTGTGTTTAATATTTTGATGTTTTTAAATAAATGAAGAATTCAAGGTCTCAAATGTAGTGCTTGAATATAACTTTGACAGTAGTATTTAATAGTAATTTCTTGAATTATTTCATAAATATATTATTAAAGTAAATAATTAATATACATAACTTTGATAATGAATTATTATAAGCCCCAAATGAAAACTATTTTAATTACTAAATATTGATCAGTTAATATATGTTCATAAATATATATATTCACTTTAATTTTATATAAAATAATAGTAATTTTGTTGTGAATTATATAGAAATTATATATATATATATATATATATATAAATAAACAAGAAATTATATAGAAATTATATATATATATATTTATATAATTTCTATATAATTTCTTGTTTATTTTTGTACATCAAATCAAACTAGTTAATAGTTAATTTTTTCATTTATTTTATTTTAGCTTTTAATTATTATTTTAACTGATTTTATGATATTAGCTCTAGTTTAAGTTAACTCTAGTAATGTTTTTGATGAAGCAATTTTGTGAAATCTTATTTCAACCGATGGGTTAAGAGAAAAAACTAAAAATTAAAAATTACAAAAAGGCATGGTAAGGAAAAGAATCGCATGCTAAGACTGAGAATGGCATCTGAGAGAGTAATAATTAGTCACCATTCCTTGCTATTCCGAACAGCACAGCCACTGAAATTGACAAGTATCAGCCGCCGCGGTGCGAGACCTTTGAAATACTTCACATAAAATTCGCAATGCCCCTCGCTCCCCCAGAGCATGTTGTTCAAGATGAAAGACCCTGAAACTGTCCGCAACCCCTCTTCCCGCATGAAACAGAGACAATACTCCAGCCATTCGCCACTGCATATGTTTATTCTCCTCTTTCATCTGTCAGTCTCTCTAAAACTCAAACACACACACACAGCATATCTGCAGCCAGTATCATGTTTTATTGAGGCACTGTGTTATTGGCAGTGTAGACTTCCTTTGCAATGTAGCTTGTTAGTGCTTAATTACAGCCAGCAGGATCAATTATATGCAATCTGCGTTCATTTCTATGTGATTACCTCACCAAATCAGAATCAAGCTGACGTGAGAGCACACAGAGGAAATCCGTCTATCTCTATGTACTTGGACTCCATCTTGCAAGCTGCGCAGGTTAACGTTTTTTCATTCGGCTGGAGCTAGCTTACTTGATCCAGGTCTCATCAACATCCCACTGTTAAAGGTGAAGTGTGTAATTTAATACGTTCTTGTACAGTGGTTTAATGTGCAAAGACAGTAGGATAGATCTAGGATGATTTCCTGAAGAGTGTCAGTTTTATAAGTAGGGGTTCACCATAGTAAAAAAGTTATATATTTAATCATAATAAGTATAGGTAAAATCTATTAAGATTTAGTATCAGTGGTTATTTATATACCCCGACCGAAAGTTATTAGCTTTTAATTAGCATGAAATGCTTGTGATGCTGAAATCATGCAGCTTATTAAGGAGAATTATGCTATAAAACAGTTCTTACTGCATAATTATTTTTGGTGTTGCCAGCAGCATAGAAACTACGCGCTTCACCTTTAAGATGTTTTCCTTTTTTCTCAACCGAACACTCAGCAAGGCTGATTTCAATTCCTCTAAAAGAATGAAAAATGACTTTGGCCGCATGTTTTCATAAAGAAGTTCTTAACTGCCGCGGGCTGATCTAATTACAATCTTGCCTCCAGCTATTTGGTTTGATCTAAGTGTGCTTTTAACAGCGACTGCGTCCTCTCTGCATGTACTTATGCAAATCCCAGCAGAGCGCATACTCATGCAGACAGCTGAGATGAACACGTCTGGAACAGATCTCCTGCCCCAAACCCCTGTCCTCCTGACCGCCTGAGACGGAAGCACAGTTATGTGTGATTATCAAACAAAATTAGTGCTGTTTAATCATTCATGGCGGTGCTCTGTGCAATCTCTGTTTGTGCAAAGCTGCTATGAATTAAACACGGCCATCAAAGACTCATTTAGCACCATTTAGAGACAGAGATTCTGCTAAAAACAAACATGACTTAAACTAAAGGATTATAGCAGACACCCAGGGGCGTTGCACGACCGCAGTGAATCTGAGCTTTAATATTTAATATTTACAGTTTAATATTGGCTGTGTCTATTGCTGTGTGTAACGGTGACTTACTGCTCAGGGTTGTACGGCAAACATTTCATATGACTTTGGATGTGGAAACAAACACGCAAACTGAAGTATCTACAACGAACGCTGTTATTCAAAGCTGGCAATGCCTTGCGTATTCTTATGAGACTGACTCAATAATAATAATAATAATAAACTCTTTACAAACATTTGAGTGCTAAACCCATGCCAGCGGTAAAATTTGAAAAAGCTCTGCTTGTGCAAGGACTACCATGGCTGTCCTGTACACTGTAAAAAATGACAATGATTTTAACGGTAAAAAATTGTTACAATGCTACGGTAAAAACCTGTTAAATGGATAACAATAAATTCCTGTAAAATTTACAGGGAACTGAACTGCAGTTTTCTTTTAAATAACTGTTTCTTCTTAGTTTTTCTTATCAGTTATGTTTATTGGGGTTGTGTGTCACATGTAATGTTGTTAAATGAATGCTTATTGCATATTTCAGTTTAATGAGTCACCATGATGGTGTTTAGTGTTTGTGCGAATGACGCTGAGCACCTTCTACATACATTCATATTTTAAAGCTGCTTGTAATGGGCTTTGGTTCATCATGTGACTTTCTCATCACTAGCTGCTTTTGGTGCTCATCAGTATATTTCAAAAAGTTATAAAACAGATTTCAGTACTTTAATAGGTTGGTATATTAACATTATAAGTTTATGAATTAAGGTTGTAACTGTAATATTAACTTAAAACCGGAAAAACTAAAATCCCCTTGCATTTAATATATTAAATTAAGTTATTGTCTCCCAATATAAAGCATCGACTCTATATAGCCTAAATGAATTGTTAGTAATTCCCACTTGCCTCACACATTTGCATAATTCCCGCCCATGTTCTACATTGGCTGGCCGTGAACAACTTGGACAACTTGGTTTACCACGTACAGCAGTCATCAGTAAACTTATGTTTGTTGTGCGCGGGCACAACAAACATAAGTTTACTGATGACTGCTGTACGTGGTAAACCAATCACAAGAGCCTGGGCCATCTGACCAATCAGAGTATAGTAGGCTCACTGAAAGGAGAGAATGAATCTGAACTGCTTCGAATTAATCGTTTGAGAATTGCTGGAAGATGAGGTGATATTAAACACATATTTTGAGAAAACAAAAGCATTTTTTCACCTTGCATGCATGTAAACCTACTGATGGATACTCTCAAAACAATATTAGGAGCCTCAAAAATGGCATTATAGGGGCACTTTAAAGACTGATATTGTACAAAGACCATAAAATCCCCAGTGATAGTGACATTAAAACACATTTTAGGCTTAATGTTAAGACATGCATTGTGAACAATAGTACTCCAAATAAAGTTTAATCAAAATGTTTATATCTGTAAGTCTTGAGTAATATGTCAGTAAATATGTTAACAGGCTTAAACTATACTTAATATGAATAAATGTATTTTAAATACGTAACTTTTTTACGAAAGCATGCGCAGGCAAGCTGTGCTCACATAGTATTTCTTTACCAAAAGACATCACCAACTGTGCAGTGTTTAAAGACATTTTTGTGGATCCATGCGTATGTGAAGAACGCAAAGGATAATGTTTTATGTTTTTAGCACATTGTTGTCATGTAAACAACCCTTACTAGCTATTTAGTTGAGGAAAATAAAGCCTTTGGTTCAGGCCTTGCAAATCTTGTTAAGTTATCACAGTAATTTATTATAATGCAGTCATGATAATTAATTATGGTAATTGCTAGATAATAAAAAAAAAAAAGTAATTAAATAAACTAATGATCAAAAATAACAATAAAGCATTACCATTACCATAAAAATTCTCAAAGTGAAAAAAAAAAAAAAAAAAAAGTATTTGTGTGCAGGATACATTTTCTAAGAGAGGTAACGTGTGCCTGGAGGCTGGGCAGCCTGAACTTAACCAGAGGACTTGACCTTTACTTCAGCAATCTATGTTGAATATGCACCATCAAAGTGACTCATGCACAGCCCAGCTACAGCTGTGCTGTGACACCATGTTGCACCTTTCGAAAATGAAAAGGCTAGGTCGCTTAGACCCGCAGGACACAAGGTAAGCGTACTTGTGTCATGCAGCGATCATTAAAAGCTCTTTGCCATATTCTTCAGCCCACAGACGAGGTCATGATGCCACTGTATGGTTATATCTCACCCACCCATCTACAGAAGCTCCTCATAGATGCTGGAAATATTAGGGCTCTTCACAGAAGCTCTTCAACAGAGGAGGATTTAAACACTGAAAAGCATTAGATGAACATTATATTGTTTGTTTTTATGTGGTTACTAATCCCAAATCTTTTAGATCTGATTGCTGTGCCACTGGATGATTTGATTTGATAAAAATAATAAAACTTTAATATGTTTACATGCACTCAAGTTTTTGTCAGTCCAAGTGATTTCAGTGCAATTGTAGATATTCAAAGTTTGACCTGCCAAACAAACCTTGGTTGAACCAACACAGTCTCACGACCAATTCGTATGTATCCGTACGAGGTAGCAAAAACGCATGGAATTCGTATGAAATCACTCATACGATATTGTACGATTTGTCTAAACCCCAGTGACAGGTAGGTTTGGGTGTAAGTCATTTGTAAAAATTCATACAAATCGGCAAAGTCGTATGAATTCGAATGAGTGAGGTCATACCAATTTGTACAATTAGCTACCTCGTAAAATATGTACGAATTGCTGTAAGACTGGGTTGGTTGAACAAATGTTTCCGTGCAGGGCTGGTCAGGATGCTCAAACAAACAATATTAAAGCAGCACAGAGCCACGTTTTTTTTTTTACATTTCTCACGGACTGATTTGTAGCCTATTTACCCAACTTATTTTGCAGATGTCTTCTGTAAGTGTGCAAAACTTTAGCAAATGCTAAAATTCTACCATACTGCAGACATTAAGGCAGCTGCTTTTATCTAACTTTGCATTCGAGATTTTGTTTTCAGCCATTGCTTTCGAACCTATGCAGTTGTCTTTGCTAGCACCATGCTGTCCTGTCTGAGCCACAGGAAGGCACTCATACACAGTCATTTCCGAGGCATTACCTCTTTTTCACACCAGAGATGAGTTACTCCTTACCGCGAGTATCACGTATTCACTTAACAATTCAAATGGGGTGATTTTCAGCATTAAGATCCTGTTTAGCAGCCGTAAGGGAGGTTTGCTCACGTGACGTCTTCCCCACAGAATTGAGATTGTCTGTGCACCGGCAGAAACGAGACACTTCAAGCTTTGCACGCTGCTTAATTTGATCTACTTGAGATTGCGACTTCCTACACTTGGTGTAATTAACATCTGATGTGACTAATTAAGTTGACGGTAAGAAAAGAGGGGTAAAAATGGAAGAGTCTTAAGCCCCAGTCTTGGTCCGTGTTCGAAGCTGAAGATGGCGAGGATTGTAAATATTGTCCCCGTTGACTGATTACACTGAACTGCTTGTCGTGGGGTCTTTATTAGGCCGCTAATGAAAGCCACTGATGACTGTCTGCCTGAAAAGATTGAGCTATATGAATCTTAGAATCTCAAAAAGCCATCTATAAATGAAACGCATTATGCTGTGCTCAATTCAATGCAGAATTTCCAACTGCCTACTTGGAAAAGTGCTACGAGCTCCTCTTCAGATTGGATGCTTGTGCTGAAATGGACAATTACGTTTAGCTGAAATGTGGGCGTGCGATATCATAGGAACACGGGAGCCAAGGGGAGATCTACGCAGTTGATGATAAATGTTCGTTGTTCGGCAAATATAATGAATCAGTGAGTCAAAGAGACCAAAATACAGCCTGTTCAGCAAGAGTTAGAGACAGGTGTGTATAAAGATGATTCTCTGCGTGAATAATCGTACACCTGCAAAGTTTAGTTGCAGCATGATTTTAGAATGGCATATGCCACTATTTGTTTGGCTTTAAATGTTACATTTTTGACATACCAACAAACATAGCTAAGCGCACACATGTTTTTCTTCCATTATAGACAAAATGCCAAGGATGTGACAGATTTCTGCTTGTGTATCTCGTAATAGCTTTTCAGACAAGTAAAGTCATGTAAAGTGTCTTTAATTAAAGCTAATGTAATTGACCATGCAAACCAATAAAACACATACTGTACTGCCACTGACTGAATCCAGAGTGGGAAGCCTTGATGAGATGTACAGTAATGTGTCCTAAGAGTTACGTGGCTTTACACTTCATTTTATCATTGGCCAAGTTTATCTCAAGCATCAGAATTTTATTTTTTTATTTTTTTATTAACAGCAGGTTAATTTAGATGCAAATTTAGATTCCAAAAACGAGGAACAAAAAGCTGACTGTGCTGCAAATAATAAAATAAATGTGACCATTTAACCTTCAATTAAATCAATAAACATCACACAATAAAATGTATAAAAAATAAAAACACATAAAAAAAAACTCAAATACACAATTCTTCAATTTAGTCCTAAAGTTGTATTTTTAAGGAGCTTTTTAATAAATTTTTTTCGAGTCATCATTGATATCCGAAGCGAAATGCGAGTCCCAAAATGAAACCTGTTGCGAGCTACTGGTATAAATAAAATACTACATTATTATCATCCGATAGCATCAGTGTACCGCGGTACCCCCACAGTAAACAAGCGTATTGAACGGCCTCCCTTTATCCTTGGTGAAACTGCAAGATAGCAAACAGCCACACAGCGTACAGAGGACAAGAACACACGACTGCCTGAGCGAGGGAGGAGCTCTGTGTTACTGGATGAATAACAACCTCAAGACGTCAGATGCCTTGTCACACACTGTCTCGCATTTCTCCTGCATTTTTCTCTCTCCCTTTCTCGCCATGCAGTTTTTATTTTTTTTGCATCTCCTTGTTTTTGTCTGAAAGCAGGCAGCACTGGCTGACAGCGACACTTACAGCACACTGGAAATATGTGACAGAAACCCGGAGAATGCTCACAAAACACATATTTGGCATGACTTCAATAAAGCGTGTTCTTTTGTGCTAACACCCCGTTACTTCCCTTCTCCTCTCTTACGGCCGTGTTGCACTCACCTCATTAGGTGTGCCTGGAGAGAGGAGGTGAGACGGTTACTGTGACAACCGGAGAGATAGCGAGACAGGGAAAGCTGAGCGTGTCTGCGCTAGACTCTGAGAGTGTGATGTGTCAGGTGTGTGACTTGGACAAGAACTGTACCCTGTTCATATCAGAAGAATAAAGCAAAGGAAAGGTGCGACAAAGATATCAGCTCCAGAATAAATGCCTTCTCAGCCATCATTCCTGGCCTTTTTGTAGCAACATGTACGTTTCAAAGAACTGCTGACACAAAAATGAAATTCTCTCATTACTTAGCTTCGTGATCTTATAAAACCATATTCTTTGTTTTGTTTTCTTGGAGCATTTTAGTGGGGGGAAAAGTTTGTTCCCTAAGAACTGTAGTTTATAGAGACTGCAGGCAGGCCAAGGTCGAAGAAAACAAACAAATGATTCATATAACTTTTATGTTATATAAGTTTCTTCTTAGTTTTTCTTATCAGTTATGTTTATTAGGGTTGTATGTTACATGTAATGTTGTTAAATGAATGTTTATTTTATATTTCAGTTTAATGAGTCCCACCATGATGGTGTTTAGTGTTTGCGTGAATGACGCTGAGCACCTTCTATATAAGCTCATATTTAAAAGCTTTTGGTGCTCATCAGTGTTTATCAAAAGGTTACAAAACTGATTTCAGTACTTTAATAGGTTGCTATATTAACATTACATCAGGTAATTTACTGTAAACTTAACCGCGAAACCTAAAATGTTGTTACCATATTTGTTACAGTGAGGAAGATATTCAGTTTTTAGCAAGTTACTTATTTTTTGTTCTTGCTCTTGGAAATATCATCTCAGGTTCTCCTTTCGAAATTCGAACCTTACCTTTCGCAGCAGTAGCCTCCACCATATTGATAGATGCAGTATTTAAGGATTTGTCCTAAACTAGCAGTAATCAAAAAAAGCCAGCATACAGGATATTGCTAACAGCATGCCACATCCGGTAAGACAAATGCAAAAAATATCATAGGCAGTAACGTCATTAAACCCTTCAAAAGCAGTAGCATTTAACACTAGGACACAGATCGGTAGAACAAGAATTACTAAGTTAAAATGAAATATGCAAACACTAGCGATATGTCATTTCTGCAACAAATTGATTAGGGAAAACAAAAACTATATTTAAAATATAGATAAAAAATACATAAAATATAAAAAGTTTTTAAATATCTATTATGTTATTGCTTCAGCCAATGATGTTAAATAGCATTTATTTTAGAAAATGCTTAAACTATACTGTATATGATACCTTTATTCCTGCAGTCTATGTGAGTGTGTGTGTTTGTTTGTTTGTTGATGGCTCTTGGCTATGACAGAGAGAGATGTCTTCATGACCCAATGAAAAAGGTCAGGCAAATCCTGGGGGAAAACAGAAGGACAAAGGGTTGGACTGAAACTGAGATGCTGCCCCCTATAGTGTGGATGACCTTCACTCTGTGATGAGAATTCAGGGTACTTTAAATCCATGCTTGCTTTCTTCTTTTTAACAGGCTCTGCATGAACCTTTACATAACAGATACTGTATATATTACATCTAAAAAATGTTTAATTTTTGCACAAAACAAGCCAAAATAACTTCCCAATGGGTCAAGCAATTTAAACATTCATATTCTCTGAAACCAAGGTTTCTCCAATAGAATTATCCTGTTTTAAAAATGTTTATACAGGAAATCAAGAAAGAAATACAGCAATTGCAGTATAATTAATAAGTATTAGAATGAAATCTTTCTGACCACATAGCTTTCTTGACTGTTTCCGTATTTATTTAGGTGCAGATCAAAACATCACAGAGCAACATTTGTAATGTGAGGCTGGGCTCGGTGGGGGGAGGGCTGTCTAAATTTCATTGAAATCCTCCACTAAAAATGTCCTTTTCAAGACTAATTACTGTCAAAGCTGGTAAAAGTCAGCCGAGACAGGCAGCGAGGCTCAGGGGTAGACAGAAATGGGCGAGAGGGTACAACGAGGACAAGATTAATGTGAAGATAAAAACCTGTGCACTGTGAACACACAAGACCACCATCCCGGCGATCGCTGGCTCGCAGCAGCAGCACATGAGGCTGAGATCGGCACCGGTCCACATGGTGCAGATCCTGTAACGTACGCACAGCTGTGCCCGTACGTAACTGGCAGACATTAGACAGAGGTCTCTCCAGATTGAATGAGATGTAATCAGATTAAGTAGCAGCTGCCACAGACGGCCCTTGTTGCTGTGTTTTATGAGCCTTCCTGTACATGTGTACACACGCTCGGAGCCGCCAGACAAACGTCTGCGCAACGCTCTCTTAATGTTCTAGAGTGCCATTAACATACATTACAGGCTGCCAATGGAAGGGTGAAATGCGGTCAGTGGCGATGGATGAGCTCTCTGACAGTATTTATATGCTATCTCCTCTGCCAGCTATAACCTTGCACGTACTGGAAGTGTTAGTAGGCTCGGCTGATGGGCGCAAGGCTCTAACCGTTTCCCATAAAAGCTGAGGGAAAGACACATAAGGCATCGGGTTATGCTTTGATTATTCCGCGGCAAATGAGCCTGGCCCCTGTTCGAAGCATGGCCATAAATCAGCCAAATGCACAGTGAGCGACACCCAATTCTGTGCACAACGCATTCACACTTAAAGCCTCCGCAATGCTTAGTTTTTCTGCCTGCCGTTACATCTTGCGCATGGTCAAGTGTCCTGGACATTTTTGAAGGATCCTTCATTGACCATGGGCTTGTATGGACACGGTTGACATATGCACACATGGTCTTTGAGTATTTCACTTGACCTGCAGAGCCCTGCATGGAGATGCATAATTTTTACATTCTTCTGGGGTCCCTTGCACATCCATTTTTAATCTTTCAACCTTTGTCCTATGTTGTTTGTATTGTCAGTTTTCTTCAAGTATTTCTTAAAAGCAATGTCACAACTCCACCAGTGAAGTCAATTCCGGATGACGATTTCAAACTACTATTTAACAATTGAAGTATACTTTCAACTTAAAGGCAACTACTCAAAGTTTCCGCTCTTATTGTCTGATTGAGTCTAATTGGCTGCAGTGTGTTTAGATTTGAATTTTGAAAGCTGGAGCTGGCAGACTCTTGGCCCATACTGTATGAACATTGTGAATGGGAGTCTATGGGATTATTTTACTTTTTATGAAAACCGAAAGTCCGATCAGTTAGCACAGTAGCACACCCGGTGAGATCAGTCAGAAGAACTGGGCTGAGTTTGGAGTTTGTAGAGTTAAAGCTCTCAGAGGAGTTAGAGTTGGAAATTTTAGTCTCAGAAGAAGAAGAATAAGTTTAAGCAGTAGATCAGTAAGTTGGCTCTCTGAAGCCGACTTACTGAACGGAAGGGCATTTGTTGACCAACGAGAAATGTTACGGGTCAGACAAAGTTCAAACAAGCCAGTTGAGAAACCTCGAAAATCCCATTTCCTGTATTTTAAACAAAAAAATGAACCTGTCCAACATTGGGATGTAGAAATTGTCTTTCAGGGGTTTTCAACTCTCAAGGTCCACGTTTCTGCAAAATTTAGCACACCTGATCAAGATAAACAAGGTCTTCAGGATTGCTAGAAAGTAACAGGCAGGTGAGTTTGATCAAAGTTGAAGCTAAACCATGCAGGAGAGTAGGGTCAGGGTTGAGAAAACCTATCATAAACCTTAGCATCTTGGCTGACTATTACAGTAATTTGGTGACATAACGTTCATCCAGTGATCCAAACATTATAGCTAAAGAGCATGTAAGTGGACAGTTGCCGACACATTCAGTTTGTTAGCGGAAAGCAAATTATTCTTTGCACTTGGGCCAAGAGAAAGAAAACAACTTAAACTATCATCTCCAAAAAACTGGTCGACATGTGGCAATAGGCTTCGTACGGCCATGTTCAACTCTACATAACTCACACTTGGAGTCCCAACTCCCAAAGGCTATTGCGCACAAGTTAATGTGTTGTAACTGATTGCAAATAAACGCCTCTGTAAGTCAGTGGGTCACATTCGTACGCAAGCACTGGGTGACGTCAGGACAGAGGGTTTCCCCTACAGCACGGAGACTGTCACACAGTATATAACGCTAGCAGAAGAGTTAACAGCTGTGTTAGCCTGCTAGGGCAGATATTCTCTCGTCATGACTAGAGTGAAATACACTCCTGCATTATGCAAGAGATAAAAATGAGCGTAGAGACTCTCTCTGATCATCGATGGCAAATCGGGGAATCAGATGGCAGGGAGAAGCAGGCGGCGCTTTCATCCTCGATTGAAGTCACTTTGCGCAAGGGATCGCTCCCTTTGTAGCGACACTCTGTTGTTTGATAGCAGAGAAGCGCCAGCAGCGTGCAGGGAGGTTGGGGGTGGTTGTTCCAACAAACAGTGTGGCATATGGTTCCTTCCATTTTGGCGATGACAAGTGACAAGTTAACAGAGCAGTCGGCTGTGGGTATACACGAGAAGGAGGGGTGGGGAACCGTCGAGAGGAGGGTGCGCGACGCTAACTGCTCTCATTTGTTCGTGCCCCCGGGCGCTACAGTACTCCTTTATGTAGATGAATTAGTAACAGAGTCCTCTGTTCAGAAATGATGTATAAATACATTAGAAAAAACGGCAATAGCTTAGCGGTGCCACAGCTCAGAATGCAATGTCAACAGTTGCCTCAGGGTAACTGCTCCCGTTTTTTATTAAATTACAATTGAAGGATGAAAAACACAGCTTAATGGGGCTTCTTCTTTCAGCTGTTAATTGACATCTTCCCACAGGACCTCTATTGCCCCCCTAAGACCCGTATCCCTGAGTAGGAGCTCTATAAACAGATTCAGGCTTAGTGAAGATCCCCAATCACTGTAAACACTCATTACTTTCTTCCTTCAAAATCTGAAGTCTGTAAACTAATCCAAGTCTTTTCTAAAAGTTGAGAAGGCTAGCACTGAAACTGCTTAATACTTTGAGTAAAATGCTACATTTTAAAAATTCCCTCGTTCTCAAATCCCAGACCAATTAAAACCATCCTGTTGAGGTATTGTTTCTCAAGGAAAATCACTTAAAGGGCTTGTGAAATTGTTTGATAAGGATACTTTTCTTTCTTATGTTGGGGTGGGACATATTGAAAGTCTTTTTTGTCTTTTTTTTAAACGGCCAGTACTTTAGGTTTGTATTACAAAATCCCAGCTTGACAGATTTGCCAATGCAAGGACGTTATGAACAATTCCTTCAAAACCGATTGATTGTTGGTCAAGGGAAGTCTTTGTTTAGGCTGTGTGCAAAAACAACATACAATGCTAACATTATTGTCTGAGCTGGTTGAGTGTAGTTACTTACTGGCTGTACTTATGACAATAGGCAGTTACATTTTATGTGTTTTGTCAGCAGTACTCTATAAATGTTGATGTGTTACATATTCTATAAATATAAAGACCAATTATGTCACCTCTAAAATGAGCAATTACATGAGTAAGCAACCTTTCCCAAGAACTGCTTTAAATGTCTACATTTATAATTGAAATGATTTAATTAGTCTTAACAAGAAACAGGAAATCTTAAGAGGAATAAAAACTGGAAATAAAATTTCCAAAGAGAATGGAAACTGACTAAAATCCACAAAGCTCCATGTTGGTTTTCTTATGGTCATGAACTCCTGGATCAGCACCACGGACAGGGACAAGGCCAGTTGAGTATGTTATTAAACCTTTTAACAGCATTTTTACGAGTAATTACAAAGTAGCTGATATAAATACTAAGAAACATGATTCCTACATATGCCTAATAACCTAAAATAGTGCACTGGAAACAGCTTTCATCAGCTAACAATCATCAGCTTTCAAAAAAACGCTTACAACAATGCAATACAGTGCAGTTGTTGATTATTGACAGGTTTTATTAAAATAATACTGTGTTGTAACAGCACATTGGCTCAAGAGATATTTATTCTAACGGACATTCTGATCTAAAGCACAGCACAGTGTGGAGAAATTACTAGGGCAATGGTACTGATGGGAAATTAGCATCATCTTACAGACTTCAACCCTATTTGCACCATACTGAAACATCACAGATGAACACTGAGTTCAGATGCAATTCAAAGATAAAAGCTTCTCCCCACCTCACCCATAAATTAGGCCCGATTGTTTCTCTAGGGAAGAGATTTTGAGAGCTCTGGCGGGAGTGTGTGTGTGTGTAGGGGTAGGAGGGGGTGGGGTGCTAAAGAGAAAAGGAGTGAGAGAGAGAAAGAGGGAGGGAGATGAAAAAAGCGACCATTGTAATTTCTGCACAGCGTGCTTTCCATACTGATTGCTGATACATTGTAACAGGCAATGTGGCTAATGGGGGGTCTATTTTTAGCACTTCAAAAATAAAACGATAAAGAGAGAGAGAGAAATCTCATTCACAATCATGAAGTACTGAGGGAGGAAGCAAATGTTATGGGCAGCCAAGCAACTAATAGGGTTAAACCCCGGCACTCGCAATAATACGACCACTTATTAGATCCCAATTAGGCATTAAAAAGCCACACTCACTGCTGTTTATTGATGCAAATCAGGCTGCAAAAGATATTTTAATGCCAAAAGAAGCCTGAATAATTACACAAACTAAGCTTGTTATAAACTGATGAGGTTTTTTAACTGCGTTCGAACATCTGACAACGTGCAACAAAGACAAGGAGGATCTTAATTAAACGACTTGTATAAATGTACATATTTGATACAGTCGTTTTAAGATTAGGTTGTGGACACAGGATCTTAAAGCTTCCATGAATTTAAACTTGGCAATATTTGCCTTATTAAAACACAATGATAGTCTAATTGAGCATGAAAAAATTAAGCAGCGCAACTTTCCAACATAAGACACATCTCGGAAAACAAGAACAAACAAGTCTTTAACATTAACATTATAAAAAAAAAAACAGCCCAGTCTCCTGGCAATTCGTACATATTTTTCGAGTTGCCAATTCGTATGAATTTGTATGAATAACCTACACCTAACTCCGCCCCTAAACCTACCCGTCACTGGAGTTTAGACAAATCATACAAAATTGAGTGAGGTTGTATAAATGTGTACGAATTTTCCATCTTGTACGAATTCGTACAAATTGGTCATGAGACTGTGTTGAAGAAAAACTTCAACCTCAACTTTTTACTGAAATAACTATTTCAAACTACTTTTCACAGTTCCTAAAATCATATGGAATAATGTTATTTCTCTGTACTAGTGGCGCCAAAACAAAAATAATGTGTGCTTCCAAAACACTCTTCCAACCTGTCACACCTGTCCTGTGCCTTGTGTCTGTGATTTTGTCTATGCCTCGTGCCATGTGCTCTTGTGTGTCTATTTACCTTGTCCTTGTGATCGTTGTTTGTTTTCATGCTGTTCCCCATGTGCCCTGTTCATTTGTTACTCCACCCCGCTTATTAGTGTTCACTCCCTGCCAGCCGTGTGTGTCCAGGTGTTACCCCTTCATCCTTGATTGTGTCTTGTATTTAAACCATGTCATTTGGAATATTCAGTGTCTGTCGTTAATGTTATGTTGATCGTTGTGGTGTCCGTTGAGTTCCCGTGTTCCTGGTTTAAATAAATGTTAATTCCTCGAATTTCCTGCCTCCCGAGTTTCCCTGCCTCAGCTGAAGAGCGCTGACCAGCAATCGTGGCACGACCCCTTCTAAACAAGTAGTCCAAAACTTACGCAAAAGTTTGAGCTAAAACTTGGCCTCATTAAACTAAACTAAATAATGCTTTAGAACCCCCTCTCTTGGGAAAGTCAAGCTACAAATAGACTGTGGAATCCAAAACATAGTATCCACACAAATTCATTTATTAAATAGGGACAGTATCACACCTGAAATCTTGAATATCCATGAATATAATGAATCATTCCACATACAGTACAGTTGTGCACCCCAGTAAGTACCAAAATGGCTGTGATTTTAACAGTAAAAAACAGTGAAAATGCTACGGGAAAAAAATGTTACATGGTAACAGTAAATTCCTGTAAAATTTACAGGAAAGAAACGTAAACTAACAAATTTTTGAAATGCAATGCACAAATGTTTTTTTCCTTTTTTAGTTGTTCTTATCACTTATGTTTTTTAGGGTTGTGTGTCACATGTTAAATTAATGTTTATTGCATATTTCAGTTTATTGAGTATCAACATCATGGTGTTTAGTGTTTGTGCGAATGACACTGAGCACCTTCTATGAAAGTGCATTCATTTTTAAAAGCTGCTTGTGATGGGCTCATCACCACCTGCTTTTGGTGCTTATCAGTGAATTTCAAAGCTACAAAACAGATTTCAGCACTTTAATAGCTCTGTAACGTGTATCCATTGGAAGAGAGCGAAGAGAGTCTTCTTTATAAGAAAACATATTTTAATTAACATAAAGTGGAATATTCAGGAGCAAAATAATACATGTTACATAGACAATGACGAACACAGACTGAAACACAGGGTTGGCCTATGTAAGGAAGACAATCAACTCAAACGAGGGAGACACACCTGAACGGAATAGACAATTAACTGAAAACTGGGTCACAGGGAAGCCTTGGGCCCCACTCTGCCCTGGTGGTGTTCTCCATGTTGTCCTGCTCTTTCAGCTCTTCCCTCCACTTCAAGGCCCTGGCTCTCCACCGCTACCCCTAGAGCATCTGAAATGGTTTTAATGTCTGGTATGCTCTCCTTTTACTTTCTGTTGTTTCATTTTTTCTGGACTTTAATATTAAAGTTCTTTTTCCCCTTAGATTCCTATTTTCTGTTCCAGTTCTTAGTCCCTTTGAACTATCATTGTTGATTTGTTCTCCTTGATTGTCTCTCCGGGTGTTCCTTGTTACCTTCCCTGCCCTTGTTAATACAGTAAAAGCTTTAGTGTTCCCACGTCTCCCTTGTCGGGTCCTTTCATGGACATCTTGTGTGTGTGTGTGTGTGTGTGCTCAGATCTGCTTCTTCGTATTTTGTTTTCCTTGTTTTTTGATTTTGTATTGTGCTTAGTGGCATTATTACATTTTAATCTGGACTTGTATCCAGCTCTTCTTGGTTTCTGAGTTAATCTTGTGACACTGAGACCATTCCTCCAGTCAAATGCATTGCAAGTTTTCTTTTTAAAACCAAATCTAGCTGTTTATTTTTCTTCTCCAAAAAGCTCTGTTGTCGTTTCATTTGACTAGAGGGTCGAGTCCAGTTGAAAGTTCCAGTAATGTCTGGTAAACTTTGGATTTATGAGTATGTTCTTTGAAGACACCAAAGGCTTTATCTGGCAAACAAGCTGTGCTTATGTAGGTGCTCTCTAATTATAGTTGTGGAGACTTTTTGACCTCAATACCTAACTAACATCTGCTGCTGTTGGAGTTGTCTGGCCACTCAAACATCCTCCATCCGTGTACGGGGCTGCTTGATATTACAAAGGCAAAGACTGAATTAAATGAGATTTGACTCTAGCAGTGGGTGCAAATAGCAGAGGCAGCCAATGACATGCTCTCCTTTAAAAGTGTATAATTTACAAATAATATAAATAAAGTAAGAAAATACAAACACAGAGGGGAAAACAAGAGTGGGACCAAAACAAAGAAATAATCAAAACCAAACAATTTCCATAACTATTAACCTAAACATCTAAAAGCTAATAGACTAAAAAATAAAATGTGGAACGTTTTTTTAAGTATCTGTCCGTGCTGCTTCAGTGAATATAGATGCATTCGCCTCCTTTGTATAAATATATCCCAAATCTGTCAAATCTCGGCAAAATGAGTTGCTATGACTTATCGCCAAGTTTTCATTTTACCCGCATAACGTTGGTTAATGGAAACACCATCATTTTGCAATACTTTTTTATCAACATTTATCAAAAATCGACCAAGTTTTGCACAAATCCGTAATGGAAATGGGCTACTGATTCTCATTTGTGTCTGCTTGTTCATTTACAATAATGCAAGTTATTGATTCTTCATGACTGCTCTTTTTTACACTGCGCATCCTGAGTCAACAGGTATGGTTGAAGTTTTTTGTCAGGACATGCTGGGTGGTTCAGTCAGGAATAAGGCCAAGTGATGCGAAGAGCAAGACAAGCCAGTATTTGAAGGTTGCATGCTGCGCTCATCCAATCAGTGATACAGCACTGCTAACATACATCATGTTAACCTGAAGTTCACACACACACACACACACACACAGAGGTGCCATAAGGGGGGAAGGTTAGGATGATTCTTAGGGCCCGGGGGAACCAGAGGAATGTGATTTGTACGGCCGGGGACTGTGATCACGGTTTCTAGTTTGTTTGTTGTTATGGACACTTGTTAGTTTCAGCTGTACACTATCAGGCATCTCTCAGTTATTTGTTTATGTATTTAAGTTCTTGGTTGTCAGGTGGTGCTTCTCCTCTGTTTGATTTTCCCTGATTAGATTATTTTCTTTAATTCTATTTTCTTCTTTGTGTGTTTATTCAAGCCAACCGTGACAACTAGGCTACTGAGAGGCTGAATAAGCTTAATGTCTACTGGTCTAATGTGTATTTGTTCAAATGTTGTATTTTTGGTCCCGTTTTAAAATTTTATTACATTTCTGTTCCTACTACTGCTGGGATCAGTATCCCAATCTTACTAAAAACTTTTGAACAACACTGACTTGAAGAATGGATTTTGTGGTTTACAATGGCCTGTGATGAACTATTTTAAGTGTGAAAAGTCCTTATGTGAGAGACTCTAAGCTTTACACAGTGCAACAGCTGTACATTTCCAACAAAATAAGTGTTTTGAGATCTGATGAGAGTCATGGGGCCAAATCGTTATGAATTCATCTATTTCTGGATACTTTTTGAAATACTTGATACTGTGCAATATTCATTCATCATTGCTTTGATTATTTTGCTTGTGAAATGCCTTTACCTGCAAGTGTTGATTTTAAAAATAGCTTCTTCACCACAGAACGACAGGTCGCTTTCAGTGTCCTGCAGCTCAATATTCCGCTTTATTTGGCACTGTTGAGACCGTACTGATAAGTTTGAGCGATTTGTTGAACAGATGTGACCCAAACGAGTGAATCATTGGTTTAAACACGCAGCTGCGCCACCGTCTGGTCATTTGTGACAAGTGACGTAATTCTGCGTTTCTTTTCTTTGTCACAATCGTTTCGTCTTCATGTTGGGTGTCATTTTACTTTGCAACAGTTAAAATTACTGTAAACACTAATAATTTATCAAATGTTTGCATATATATATATATTTTATAGAGTGAAAATTATTTGTGCACCTTTAAAAGTTTGAATAAGCCTACATATACAAAACAAAATCACAACATGCATCAGAGGCATCTTAGTTTGTAATCTACAAAAACATTTTTTAACCCAAATAAAGTGGTTATATTGTAAATATAGTTTTCTTTATACCTTTCTTTATAAATACTCAAATATTTTGCTATTTTCATATTTTGCTACATTTCTGACAGTTTCATGCAGACTGTTTTAGAGTCTGTATATAATAAAAAACATTATTCTCTCTGCAGTGATTAAGTTAACACACATAAGAGAGAATGCCGCATGCACAGCAAAGTCAAGTCGTGTATAACAGTTTTCCAGTATACTATTATTTCAGATGACAAGCTCAGGGTTGGATTCTCTGGTGGGTCTCTCTCACTTTTGCAGTATCATTTTGCTTTTACTTCACATTTATCTCAAGTAGAGCTCAACAGATAGATAGATTAATAGGTAGATTAAAAGCATGTTTCAAGCCATTTGATTCTGGGAGTAAAAATATACAGCATGTCTTACAATGATGTATTTTCTCCTGTTGATGTTTTATTTTACAATACTGTATAGTGGTTTTGATGTTATATAAATGCGTCTCCATTAGGTGGAGTTCTGTATTGTGGGTATAACAATTTTCTGTGGCATTGTCCTCCTGTTATGATTATGGTCACTTTTGGCTCTGCACTGCATTTGTTTTAAAAGTTGAGTGACCGAAATATTGTGGTTTTTATTCTGCGTTTGCACAAAAAAAGGTACAAATAAGTAAAATACCCCATGTCATGTTGAGCATGTGTTTATATTGCGGACAACACTTCGTTTACTCTGTGCATTTGCGCATCTTTTCCAGCAGAGGTCCTCCGCGAGCCGAGTATCGAGCGCTTCCTAACCTTTCGAAAAAACACACTTTTCCATCTCTTCCATATGCATCCTTGTATTAAATATTATTTAAAATAAGTGGGGTGCTAACAAAATTACTTTCTAAGCGAAAAACAACACGTTTTTCTGTCGCCATCTTGCTCCGCCCCTAAGGTTTTCCAGAGTGGTGACGTCACGCTCGCGAGCAGCAGCAACAGGCGTCAAGCAGCGACAGGGAACGAGAGCCAAAGAAGAAGAAACACGTAAGAGATACTGAACAATCACATCTAACGCTACGTGAACGTGTTTTGTCATCTGAAGCGGAAAATAAAACAGTCGTCGATATTCGTGGCGTCCGATGTTCGCCAAGAAAAACTCTCGCGGAAGGAAAGTTTGGGAAGGCCTCTGACGTCACGCCTCTCGGGACTCTTTCACCTCAAACAGGACAGGACGGGTTTTCTCAGCACAGAACTGAATAAGAAACTTGATTAAAGCAGTAATCAGTCCCACAGTTGGATCCGTATTGAAGTCTCGGTGGAATAACGTCCTCGGCGCGACGCGAAGATGATGCCGGTGAGGTTCTGATCGTCATTTACCGCGCGAGAGAAGTATCTCAGACTCCTCAGGAGACATTACCCGTGATTCTGACTCCCGCTGTTCATGGGACTGTTGTAGTACATTCATCTTCGTCGAGTAACCTGAAATTTATTCGTCGTTGTTATATAATAAAGCAATGACAATTTCACATTATTTCTTAAAATCCTTTATTACCCATTATAGTGCTTCCTTACAGGCTATGATATACAGTAGATTACACTACAGTTTATTTTTCGCTTATTAAATTATTGTATTTTACAAGTGTATTCAATCCAAACTTTCTCACACTTTAAATGCGCACAAGGAAAAAAAAAGGTTATTTTAGATTCATTACATTATTTATTGGTGGTCTTCACAAGATTATGATGTTGTTATTATTATTATATCAGAACCACCAGAATTGATTTTCCATTGTTAGTTTGGATCCATTAGTCAAATCGAGTGTGTTAATTACCTAGCAGGGTCAGAAACCAGATACTCTTTCAGCAGGTACTTCGGTTGAGTAAATACATCCTTCATGATCAATAAAAAGGTTTATATAATAATATATCACATATATATCACCCTGAAGCACAAAACCAGTCATACGTGTTAGTTTTGTGACTCATGTTGAATTGAAAAGCTTTCCATTGATGTCTGGTTTGTTTAAATTGTTGGCTATTAGTTATACTTCTGTGCTCCAAGGTCTCATATTGCCATGATGTTCGGTCCAATGCTCTGCTCCTAACCACCGGAGGATCATGTGTGTTAAATCAGAGGCCTAGAAACTGTGCAGCAGTGGTGATGTCTAAACTCTTGTGTTCTCCAGATGTTCCTGACTGTGTACCTCAGTAACAATGACCAGCATTTCACAGAGGTGCCCATCACGCCCGAGACGGTGTGTGGAGACGTGCTGGAGCTGTGTAAGGAGCCGGGCGAGGCCAGCTGTCACCTGGCTGAAGTGTGGAGAGGCTCAGGTGAGAGCTTACAGAAGAACGTCTCTGACCCGTGCGTAACAGATCAGATCCGAGCGTCTTACATTCAGAGAACATGAGGTACATACCAAACCTAGACGCATACCAGTCCACCTACGCATTTTGACCTCAAAGTACGCTGGTAAGATTCGTCCCTCCAGACTACACTCTGTCCACACGCAGTACTCAAACAAGCAAAGAGGAAGAGTTCGACCAATCAGAGTGTTTTTTTTTTCTTCGGCTTTGCTTTTAAATAACATCCATGGCAGCTCTGTTACAGTCACATCTTTATACTCATTTAGTGCATTGCTAGAGCAACATCAGACTGCTGTGGAGAAGATTGTACTGCACTGAAATCAATGGTGAAGATGGGCTCCAGCAGCAGCTGTCCTCTTTGTGATGGCTTGTGGGAATCCAGAATCCTCCCCACACTCTAGTTCCATGAATAGACGGTGCTAAATAAATGTTCCTTTGATTCGTTGGATGTGAATGAAAGCTCGTGTGTTTGTGTGTGAATGCAGAGCGGGCGGTAGGCGAGAGCGAGAAGATGATGGATCTGCTGCTGCAGTGGGGCCAGCAGAGGCCTGAGGTTCGCTTCTTCCTGCGTCGAGGCAGAGCTCCCAACCTGCTGACAGGTACGCTCTCACCGTAGTGTGTACTGTACAAAACGACTTTTCCTCTCAGTTCTTAGGTAGGTTTGTATTTAACATCCTTCAATTATTTAGCAACAGAAATGCGGCCAACAACCAACCAAATTGCAGCTGCTGATAAAAATGGCTGGTGATGATGGATTTTAATTGCAGAATGTCTAGATGAGGCGATGTTTTACATCATCTCACATAATGGAATAATAATGATCTCACTTGCTCTTCCTTCAGATGGTTTTACTACCATAACAGCTGGGCTCCAACAGCCTGGGCCCTCCCATACTTCCCTTGACGCTACATTCACTTCGCGAGCAAAGTTAGTCTGACAAAGCTGCTGTCTTAGAGCAGTTCTGTTTCCAAAAAAGTGGGAACCAATGAGAAACGAGCCCCACCCCCCCGGCACGACTGAGGCGGGTGTGATGCGATGTGGCAGCAGTTCTGCGATGCTCAGTCGCTTGCTAAACTCTTCAAAAATAATGACTGAATGACTGTAAATACCAGCTACTCTCCTATTAATCTGGCAAAACCGGCAGAAATCGCTTGACGACATTTTCCTAATTAATGAATCTAGCTACAATTGGTTACGGTGGCTTGTAGGTTGTAGATTCGTCCAGTAGTATACAGAGGCATCTGATGGACGCAGGTTAAGCCCGCCTCTCACGCCGGTTTCACACTTTACGCGTCAGCAGGGCTTATTTTCTTTGGCGCCTATGTTAATAGATGACAGCTTTCACACAGCACGCAGGAGCAGAGCAGAAGCGTCAGTGCCGCGATAGTTTCGGCGCCAGGTCTATTTTTGCTGCGTCGCTTACGCTCAATTAAAGCGACAGTGCGTTGTTCTTGATCTAAACTGACCCGATTAACTTGAAAAGTAACAGATTTTACCATAAAATCGTGTAATTGATGTATTTCGTGTTTCACGCTCACCATATGCAAAAATAAAATGCACAAAAACACACAATTTACAAGAGTTTTTGCTCAAACTTCAAAGGTCTGTTAAATGATTAAAACTAGAGGCATTTGTAAGCGACAGAAATAAGATGTTTGTCTATAGCTTGCTGCAGTACTAGCCGCGGTTCAGCTGCGCGCGGCAAACGCTGCCAGTGTGAAAACACAAATGGTGCGCGCTGCTGACGCATGCAGTGTGAAACCAGCGTAAGAAAAAGACCTTCAGCCATGACAGTCATGACCAAACTTTCATAAGTGTGCTAGGTCAGAGCACTGGAGAGCGATGAGCAGTGATCCGGGGGACCAGGGTATCTCACTAGCTGCAGTGGTGCTAACCAGTGTCACAGGAAATTTGGTTTAATGCTGTTAATCCTATCAGCATGCTTTAGGAGAAAGCCGTAATCGCGTTCCTCCTAGCCCTGATGAACCGGAGACTGAGGACGTCTCCGACACCGCCAGAGTTTCCTTTATCAGCAGCACAGCCGCCGATTCATCCGCAACCTTATTAGAGTCAAAGCGCCTTTCTTTTTGAGTTTCCCCCCTCCAACTTTCTCCAACGCTTCTTGTTCTACTGTGTGAAAAATTCATTTCATTAATCTGTCTCATTTGGTTTGATGGCACATTTCTTTTGTCAAGCACTGTGGGTAAAAATGGCTCACCAAGCTTATCTGTCTCAGCTGAAGACAAAAGTAACTACTTGCAGTTTCTGTCGACTACAGGCTTACCATGCTAAAAGAATGATTTATGAATTTGATGTTTTCAGAGCACTTCCTCTATTGAAAATAAAAAGACACAATCCCTCTTGTACTGTCAGTCGTTTACAGAGATGGCGTGCAAACATTTTAGTAACGCTGGAGTAAAGCCATGTTATATTCGGCCACAATTCCCACTTTGAGTGTTGACAACGATGCATGTCTGGCAGGATACATACGTTGCCGTACATGATGATGAAGCGATAGGCTACACACGGTTGAATAATTCACTGTGTTTTGGAAGGATGGGCTGACGTCAGCGAGCTCGCCAATGAAAACAGAGCGCAGACGCTAAGAACTGCCTAGAGTTGAAACTGCACCGAGCCATTAATTCTTAATGGAACAGGACTCAGAAATTGCTAAACCTAGCTCTGGTCCCTTTTTTCTCTCTTATCTAACTTTCTCTCCATTGTCGCATGTGTAGCGTGCACACATCTCTCTCTCTTGCTTTCATTCTGCTCACTTTTGGCCTCTGGCTCAGCTTTCTCTCTCTGTTTTTCATCCGTTGTTTAGAAATGTTTGAGCATTTGTTTTTTTGAAACTTTTTGCCCTTGAAACTTCATAATATACATTCACTGCAAATGCACAAACAAACCTACATTGTAAATATACACAGATGTGGAATATCAGATGTCTTTTTGACTGAATATAAACAGTATGACATGAACAAGAGTGTTGTTATTTCATTTCAATATATTCAGACCACGAGCGCAATTGGGAGCATGATATTGCTTTTACCCAGCAACAAATTAAACAAGATGGGATTATTAAAGGCATGGTTTACCCAACAAATAAAAGTTATGTCATTATTTATTCATGCTCATAGCATCCCAAACACATAAAAACATTATTCATCTTTGGAACACAAATTAAGATATTTTTGATGAAATCCAAGAGCTTTCTAACCCTTTCTGTCAGTTGTGTCGCTTTACTTCACAAAACTATTTAAAACCCTCTACCAGATGCATAATACAGAATCTCCATCTACGGAAGGAAAAAACTTCAGTTCAAAAACAGCAAGGGTGCTTGTCACCCTCCGCAGTAAAATGCGAACTTGTGATGCCTTGAAAGTGAACAATACTGGCTTTTTGGCTAAATGTGTTTAGTGTTCAGATCATGCTATATGCTGAGAATAATGCACAGCAATTAGCTCTTTTTTTAAGTGACGTTTATCTGTTCTTGCCTATACATAAGTGCATACTTATTTTAAAGAGTGAAAACTTCATATATTTCAGATTCATCACATGAAAGGTAAAAAAATTCAAAAGTTTTAATTGTGATTAGAGCTTACAGCTCATGAAAGTTTCCTTAGGTCAATCAAAAAAAAAGGATTTGCAAAGGAAAGTTCTTTAAAGTACAGTATGTTCATTTATGCCCTCAATACTTGGTCGAGGCTCCAAGCACAAACTCCAGCGTCAATGAATGGAAAAGATCAGTTTGTGGCTCTGCTGAGGTATTATTGAACCTTCAGCTTGTTTGTGTTGTCTGATCAACTGTTTCTCATCTATCTCTTGAAGATAGCTTATAGATTCTACATGGGATTTAGGTCAAAAGGAAATCAGAATCTCCATAAAGCTTGTCAGAAGATGGAAGCATAAAGTGCTCCAAAATCTCCTCTAAGACGGCTGCTTTAGACTTGATAACACACAGTGGACCAACACCCGCAGATGTCACAGCACCCCACATGCTCACTGACTTCAGAAACTTTACACTGGACTTCAAGCAGCTTGAATTCTGTTCCTCTCCAGTCTTCCTCCAGACTGCTGACCTTGATTTCCAAATGAAATGCATTTACTTTTATCTGAAAACAGGACTTTGGACCACTGAATACAAGTCCAGTTCTTTTTCTCCTTAGCCAAGGTAAGGTGTTTCTGACATTTTTTCTGTTTCAGAAGTGGCTTGTTAGGCCTTTTTCCTGAAGAGGTCTGAGCATGGAGACTCTTGATGCACTGTCTGCAGCTACAGTTCAATCCTTGTGAAGCTCTCCCAAATGTTTGAATCAGTGAAGCTTAACAGTATTCTCATGTTTGCAGTCATCCCTGTTTTTTTCTTCAATCTAGTCAACTTTGCATTTAATATGCTTTAATACAGCACTCTGCGAAAAGCCAGTCCTTTCAGTAACAACCTCTGTGGAGGGGGTCAATGATTGTCTTCTGGACCATTGCCAAGTCAGCAGCAAGAACAAGTGATAACTAGAATTTATACTGTAGGGATGGTCATTTAATGAATTCAAATATAAAATTTAAAATTTTTAAGATACTGGAGTTTTCATTTTCATGAGCTGTTAAAAAGAAACGTCTCCGGGTTATGTATATAACCCTAGTTCCTTGAAGGAACGAGAACTGCGTCTGAAAACGCTATGGGAACGTCTCCAGCGTGACCACACTTTGAAACTGCTATGCAAACCGTCAAACGAAGTGCTGAGACGTCAGGTGACGCCCTTGGGTGACGTCACCGACCAGGAAGTTTAAGAACACGTGCGAAGCAGTGTATGCCAGCCCTCAGGCATGAAGCAAGCGCCCAGAAGGGGGCGCAGGGGGTATGGCAAGAGGATGCAGTTCTCGTTCCTTCAAGGAACTAGGGTTATATACATAACCCGGAGACGTTCCTTTTCAGGAACTCGAACTGCGTCCGAAAACGCTATGGGAATGAAATACCCACGCCCCCAGACTCCCAAGCCCCTGCCAGTGTGGATTCAGCACACTAAGGCACGAGGACCACCCAGCCCAGGGTAGCCGGGAGGTCTAGCCCGTAGAATCTCCGCAAAGGTCAAAGGGGACGACCCACTGTAATGCAAATGTCCGGAAAACACCTGCCAAATAGGCCTACAAGGCCTCCATACCTCTAGTTGAGTGAGCTCTGATTCCCATCAGCGAGGGGAGACCAGATAACTCACAAACACGAAGATGGTCTCCACAATTCAACTGCTCAGGGTCTGCTATGATGCAGATAATCCCCTCCGAAGAGGACCAAAGCAACCAGCAACTGGTCCGACTTCCTCCAAAGAGCAGATCTACGAATGTAGATGTCCAGTGCTGGCACTTGGCACAAATTACGTAGCTCTTCCTGGTCTACCTCCCCGCAGGGAGGTGGGCAAAATGCCTGAAGTACAACTGACTGCGGTGGTACTGAAGGGACTTTAGGGACATAACCCGCTCGCGGCTAGAGGAAACTTTAGCCAAACCAGGCGCAAAGTCCACACATGAGGAGGCCACAGACAGGGCCTGAAGGTCTCTACCCACTGAATTACCATCACTAAGGGAGTGGAAAGCCGATATTGCTGCCACATACACCTTAAGTGTGGAGTGGGCCAACCCTGTGGACAGTTTAGTCTGCAGGAACTCCAGAACCACGCTAGTCGGGCAGTTAACTGGGTCCTGATGATGACTATTCCACCAAGAAGTGAAGAGCCTCCACTTCAGCGCATACAATTTCCTCACGGAAGGAGCTCTGGATTGTAGTATAGTCTGAACAACCTCGGTTGACAAACCAGTAGCTATGAGATGCGCCCCCTCAGAGGCCACACTCATAGTTTCAGTGTCTCCGGGCAAGGGTGAAATACC